>MU748510.1:23257-55640 GCA_026770625.1 Nicotiana glauca | reverse complement strand
ATGTATTTAACTCATAAAACTTACCTCCAATCGATTCCCAGTCGAAATCCTCTTAATCCCTCGTCAAAAGCTCCCAAGATGACCAAAAATGGTAAAAGAAATGAGCTTGGTCGCGGATGAAATAACCTTTAAAACAATTCTGTCCGCCCAGCTCTTCCTCTATGCGATCACAACACTACTAATACGATCACATAGCACAAATTCAAACCTCCCAAAAATCCTCTTGCGCGATCGCATGACAAGCTCTGCGATCGCATCGCACAGTCACCCCCTTCTATGCGATCGCACAACCATCTCCGCGTTCGCATAGAACAAACGTTGCCAGGGACCCCAAGTCCAAATTGCACTATGCGATCGCACCCCCCTGGAATGCGAACGCACTGACCAAAATTCCATACCTATGCGATCGCACAGCCCTTTACGCGATCGCACAGCCCTTTACGCGATCGCATAGAGCCAATCTATGACCCCTCCAAAACTTTCTAAGCGATCGCCTGAAGCCCTCCGCGATCGCATAGAACAAAAGTTCTTTGCAATTTTTCTGCTGCATTTCCCAACTCAAAAATTCCCGTTAGCCATCCGAAATCACCCCGAGGCCCTCGGGACCTCAACCAAAAGCACAGACATGATCTAACACTTCATTCAAACTTTCTCGAATCATCAAAATGCTAACGTCAACATCAAAATCCTCAATTATGATCAAATCAAAGCCTAAATTTTCTTAAAACTTCCGAATTGCATATTCGATCAAAAACCCAACCAAACGACGTCCGAATGACCTGAAAATTTGCAGACATATCCAAAATCACCTAAAGAAGCTATTGCACCTCTCGGATCAAAACCTCGCCTGTCAACCGGAATTCGCCAAAATTCAAACTTCGCCAAAATAGGCTAACTTCTTCACCGGACCTCCAAAATTACTTTTGATTGCACTCCTAAGCCTTACATCATCACCCAGAGCTAACCGAATCATCGGAATTCAATTCTGAGCCCTCTAACTCACAAGTCAACATCCGGTTGACTTTTCCAATGTAAGTCTTCTTAAAAGAGACTAAGTGTCTCATTTCTTATCAAAATTACACCAATTAAATTCTAACGCACTCAATACTGATAATGAAACATAAAGCAATACAATAAGGGGGAAACGGGGCGGTAACTCACGTGACGACGGGTCGGGTCGTCACAGTTAATTCTGTCACAAACAATATACAACTGCAATATATTTTCTCACATGGTCGAACTTTACATGGCAGTTTTAAGAGGAATATAAATGTCGATAACCCCAAATCCTGGTCATGACAAGGTAACAACAAATGAAAGAAGCATATAACACAAGGAAGATTGCGTGTAATTTAAACTTTGATCATTCATCTTCGTAGATTGACATGATATCAAATCATTTTTACCTCGACCAAAAATAACTATGCGATAATCTACACTAATCCATTACAAAAGCTTGCACTTTTTTCATTCACGTTTAATTATTTACTAAATTTTTTTTTTTTGAAATAATATTGATATTAATTTATGAAGTTAATTATAACATTACCTGATATACACGTGCGACGCACGTATAGAGAAACTAGTAGGTATAAACTTAGGAATCAAGTCAACTCATTCACCATAATCAAAAAATTGTATGGTCGTAAGCAATGCACACTAAGTAAATTGAGCAAATCTGGTGCATATGCCACATGACTGCCAAATTTTTTCGGATAGACACTTGGTGGGAAGCAGGTTTTGGAAGATTCTTGTAACATAGCTGTAAATTTGATACTCATTTTCTTGGAAATTGGAATAACTTATGGTTCTTACATTCTTTGCAAGTTGTATTTTTTCCTGTACATAAGGATTGAGGTAGTTATTTGCTTTCAATCTGTTTCAGCATATGTCTAGTAACGGACAGCTGCATATAAAATTAAGCAGAGGTACTGGTAGTTATATTTATGTTATTAGATGTGTGCTTTCACGTTTCAGAAAGCGATTTGGAGTCTTTAAGACGAGGAAGTAGTTAAATTTAGATTGATCTACGTAACTTCTTCCAGTACACATTCAAAAATGTTTTTAGCTCACTTTGAAACAGAATACACAAAATGAAACTTGCAACATGACGAGCTTCAAATAGTTTTAGAAACAAAGTAACACATAAAATGTGCAGGAGTAAATTTATCAGCAACATTGGTACTTTTTAAATGAAAAATTCCAGCAGAATTGTTACTCTTATAACAGCTAGCTTATAGCGATGTGAACCTTCTGCAATAGTAAACAAACAACTACCACACCCAGAATCAGACATCATTAGTTTCCTATTTCCATGTGTAAACTTTTGAGTAAACAATTTAGTAAATCAAGCGTGCATTTTTTCAGAGACAATGCTCATAATAGAGCGATTCTTTTCTTTATTGCTGAGGATCGAGCTGCTATTAGATCATCAAACTAAAACTTCAGTCATCACTTGAATTTTTAAATCATAAAGCCAAAATAAATGGAAGAAATCGAAGCAAAACAAAAGTCATGACAACATTCTTCAGTTTCTAGGCTATAAGCTCTTTTTTAACCATTGATTGCTAAGGCAGGTAGAAAGTTGAAAGAAATCCTAGCAATGAATGTGTAGTGTTACTTTACCTGATTATATCTTGTCCACTGATTTAGATACTGAAATGATGAGAGTATCGGAAGAAGACCAATGAGGACAACACAGGGATCCTACAATTCAAAACACAAACAGCTAAGTGAGCATAGAATCAACTTAACATGTATCAATAAAATCTCAAGCTCAAAGTTTCACTCATATGAAGTGTTATAGATTACTGGGGAATTCCATTAGTTGTTCCCAAGTTGCTAATTTAAGCCACATTTGCAGCATCAATTGCAATAAAGATGAGTGAAGAACACAAGAGCCAAACAACCAGAAAACCAACAAAAAAAATGTAAAATTCCCATATATATATAGCAATTTTCTCTAACTCTCCCAACTTTGAATTTTTCTATTTATGTTTTAGAACATTGTCGACCTCAACAATGGAGTTTTGAAGGGTATTTGTCACTTTAGTTCCTCACAAACAGCAGTAAACTCAATATTCAGTACAAAATAAACTTCGAATAAAATTTTGGCTCAAAGAATTGGAACCCAGTTTCTCAAACTCCAATTTGACTAAAACCCAAAATTTAAGCAATATTCTTTGATTTTTTATCACAGATTTTTTCACAAAAAACTCAAATTTTCACCAAATTTGAGATACAAACTTTAAACCACACTAAAACTAAAAATCAAACATAAATTAGAACAAAAGACAGTAACTTCATAGAAACCCATTTGTGTATTCTTCAAGCTTTTCCAAAAATACTTGAATAGAAAATCTAGAGATGGGAAATTTATATATGCTATGGAGGAGAGCATGCAGACCTATTGTGGTAGAGAACAATATGAATCGATCTTCTTTGCTGGTCGAAATCTTCGGTGATGGAAAAACTTCGCTGGATTTGGAGGGAGGCATTTTTCTCTTGAAGAAGCTGGAGGGTTTTTTGTTCGCTGGATTTGGAGGTGAATCAATTGAATAGAAAAGGTGCAAGAAGGCCCCTCTGTTCGTTTGATACACGTAATTCAATTTTTTTAATTACTTTTTAATTATAAAAAGGAGCATTCGCGGGTTTACTGAAATAATTGGAGGGAAATTAAATCCTCTTTTTTACAAAGAATCATTCCAATAGAGTTATTTTACCAAACTGTCTCTATAGACAGGTATGTGGCAATGGTTATTGTACTATTGCGATGATTTAGTTTTAGTATTGGCTTAATAGGCTCAAGAGGATATTGGGATGGTTATTACCCTTGCAATAGACCATCTATTGCAAGGGTTATATAACCATTGCTAAATAACCGCTGCAATAGGTTTATTTTCTAGTAGGGTTGAGCTCACTCTAATTGGACACATAAGGGCTGGCCCCTTCCACACAACACTCATTCTCTATCTAGTTATGCAAACCTGTGTGTAAGCACTACTCGAAGTCCCTCGAGACCCTTAGGGAACTTTGAAACACCTAGTTTTGAGAAAGGATTTGAAACAAGTGGCATTCGATGTGTTTTGTTCCATAACTCGGAGAGGAAGTCAGAATCCGGCTTCTTTTGGTTGTAACTTCTTATTTTACACTTCTCTTGTAATTCAAAAATTGGTCTGTAATAATTTATAAAGAAATATTGTGGTTGGCTAGTGAAAAGGGATTGGTAATTATGCATGTTTAGCTGTTAGGAGGGTAGATAACATGCCTATAAGGTCTGTTGCTTCAAATTCTGCATAATTTAATTCTACACCTAGATATTCTGCCTATAGTCTCTGCTTTCAAATTCAGCATGTTTTGATTCCACACTTACAGATGATGCCTATAGGGTCTAATGGCCAAAATCATACTCCATGCCCATAAGTTAAAATCAGGTTCTAAACTAGATGTCATGACCATAGGGTTAATATCAATATAGAAATCATGCCTATAGGAATCTTGTTATGATCAAATAAATCTTGCCTACTCCACTTCATTAGATACCATGCCTATAGGACAAAATCAGCTTTAACATTAGATACCATGTCTGTAGGTATTAAAATTAGCAGCAATAGAGATTATAACCTGAAACCACTTTAGTTAAAAATCAGGTGACTCGTACCTTTTTTTTTGAATAAGTTTAAACAACTTACTCGTGTCATTAATGTGGTTTAGAAAGCATGCCAATAGGATCCAATTTCCTCATTTACTATTATTACTACTTTGCCATTTTTGAATCAGTAATAGACATCATGATTATAGGGAATCATCATTACACACTTAGGCAAGCCTTAGGTAATAATGATAAAATTGAATCCGTCTTTGATTAATTAGCAACTGCTACAACCAGCAGGCAGGCCTGACTTAGACTTCTTATCTGAGTTTTGTAATAAATCGGTCTACTTCAACAACTAAAACTCCCCTCTTAGTACTTTAAATTCTGACCCTAAATATGTTTTAAGTCATGCTATTTATGTGCTTTACTTGATGAGGTATATCCGAGCCTCTTATTTGTTTTACATGTCTCCCTTGATATGCAGTCCTATGTATTTATAATGTCGCCTTAGTCTTTTTACATTTAAAACCCAAGAGTCAGCCTAAAATCCTCCCTTTTGTAGGAATAGTCTTCCTAAATCCTCTGAGACCGATAGGATTGGGACGGGTAATAGCATGCAATAGAGGTCGAGATTAATTCGTGCTTTAATACCTTAACGCAGTGGGAAGGGTGGATATGGATATGTTGACCGGTGTGCTAATACCACGTATAGCCCCTCTTTCGAGGAGTGATTACCGAGTATTGCATTGATGTAATCCATATTACAAATAAACCTAGGACCCCTTTGTATTCATCAACATGTTTAGCAATAACTCTTTCAAAACTTTGCTTATTTTCAGACACCTGTGTAATTAAAATCCCCTATTATGTGAGCCTTGTTTGCTTAGTTGCTAGTTGTACAAATTCACAAAGAACTATCTGGTCGGGAAGCACACTAGTGGATCCTGAGGGGTGCCTAACACCTTCCCCTGGGGATAATTTCAATCCCTTACCCTATCTCTACTTATAAAGTGTAGTTATAGTTGAACCCTATAGGTTCCCTAACATACGTTAAAATCGTTAGGTGGCGACTCTTAAAAATTGCAAACCCCTTTCCCAAAATGAAAGAGTTGTCCCAACCGAATGTCATAAACCCGATTTCGCAAGAAAAAGGGGGCATGACAGCATGCGACTCTGCTAGGGATTTTTCAGGCTTTTACCATTGCAGATTGTTCTTGTGAATTTGTACCTATCTCTATGTGCAATTATTTGTTTAATTTCTTTAAGCATTTAATTTCTTCCTTAAAAGGCGAAACTGACATATTTTCTCTATTTTCTTATCTTTATTGCTTTAAATTATGAAACTATTGTATTTATCACTTTCTTAATGTACAAATACATGCCAACATGCTTTCAATTATTGCATAACCATGCTTAACATCATACTCCGCTCGTGCCAAAACAAATACTATAGCAACGCTTATAATGAGTGGTTGCGCTCTTCTTATATCATTACCCCCTAAATTTGGAAAGTCATATTTGCGGTAAAACTAGTCGATCAGCGGTGCAGTAAAAAAATTCCAAGCCTTCTCCCTTGAGTTGTTCACTCAACGGTACCAGTGTAAAACCCATAAAAACCTTACTCTTTTTAAATTGTGCATGCATTATGGTCAAACCTAGCCGAATCAGTTATGTTGTCCATATAACGACCCTTTAAGATAGCCTTGTCCAAAGTCCACTGGATTTTCCTAAAACCTAACTGATGTCACCACGTTCTGTGCATTTATTTAGAGAACTATATAATTCCTACTAATTGTTGATATTAAATAGTCGAGTTCCAGTGGGGGGTAGGGTCTAACCTTATTTGCCTTGCAGAAATATGAGGCACGAAGTCCCCAGATTCGGCATGGTCACCAACATCCACCCAAGGTTGCTAAGCTGGTAGAAATATTTGCATCTAGTGATCAGAATCTCATCGGAAAATATCTAGGAAATCTACCCTCCCACCTGGAAATCCAACCCAACAACATGATCATAGAGGCTGCCACATTGTTTTGGGATTGCGAAAGAGCCGTATTCTGCTTTGGGGGTATTGAGATCACACCTTTGCTGGAGGAAATATAAGGACTGGCTGGCCTAGTATGGGAAACTCTGGGCTTGCTAATGCCTGATAATTGCAAAGGTAGAGGCTTCCTTAAAATGATGGGTTTGAAGAAGAATCCAGAATTGACATGCTTGAAGGATTTGTACATCCCTTTTGACTACTTGTATGAAAGGTATGGTCACAACAAATCTTACCGCACCTACTCTGGCGAGTTTTCTATCACATCCTTGGGACACATCCACCGCAGGGTTTTCATCTTCATATTTTGCTTAATGGGTCTGATTGTATTTCCGACGAAGAAAGGTAGAATTCATACTAGGCTAGCTATGGTAACCAAAACCCTGATGGAGGGGATTGGTGGGCAGGCATTCAGTATTGTTCCTATGATTACTGCAAACATATATCGAGCCTTACAAAAATGTAAACAAGGAGCAAAACACTTTGAAGGCTGCAATCTGCTACTCCAACTTTCGCTTATAGAGTATCTCCAAAAGAGAGAATATTGACAAGAAATTTAGCGTAGGGACCAGGATGATCAGATCGACTTCCACCATCCAAAGTGAATTAATTACATCCCCGACATGTTCGCCCAGCCCGAAGATGCTAAAGGGTGGGTGGAGCTATTTGATAACCTGATCGAGGAACAAGTTCAGTGGATGTTCGAATGGTTTTCGAATGAGGAGTTCATCATCTGATCTAGGGACGCACCTTTCCAAATACTAATTGGCCTGATGGGCACCTACCCTTACGTCCCGCTGCAAGTTATGCAGCAAGCTGGTAGGAAGCAGGTCATACCCAAGGTTGACAAGATGAGCCACTTTCGAGCCAACTTCCAAGGCGATGCTAGTCTCAATAAGTGCCAAGCCCAAGACATATGTCATAGCAAGATCGTAATGGGGAAAGACACCATTGGGCCAGACAGATACCGCGCTAATTGTACTCCTTTCTATTCAGGTTGGTTGGAAGATTATCATGATGGTTTGGGCCAGCCAGAGTTTGTTTGAGGCCATAGGATTATAGACGAAATGGCTGAGGTGCAAGTCAATTAAAACCAGTTGCGCAAAAGGATCTGCGAGTGTGAAAGTGAACATCGCGAAATACAGAAATCCAACCAAAAGCTAATCGAGGAATGGAGAGATATGGCTACTAATGCCAACAAAAGGCTAGGATACTTGGAGTAAGGCATAGTGGAGCTAGAAAGAAAGTTTCTCAAAAGGGTTGAAGATTGTCAAGCTGCTAAAGATGCTGAAGGCGGATATCTAGCCAGAGCATACTTGTTGCTGGGACTTCGTGAGTTGGGGAAGCTGTTCGAAGGAGCCAAGGATGCCGAATCTGGGGAAATTCATTCTGGGATTAAGTAGATAGGAATTTATCTTCTTTGCTTAAAATGTAACAATGCCAATGGCCATTAGTAACTTTTATTTCATGTTTATTTAATGTCGATTTGGGATTCGTCTTATCTTTATCAATGAAATGAGGCATTTAGCACTTTATGTTCTCCAAATTGATTTGTCGGTAGTACCAAATCATCCCACTTTTCCAACAAAGAACCAATGCAACACTTGCCACGCTCCAAACAACAATCCGTTACTCATCCCCGAACCACAAAATTGCACAACTGGCCATTTCAACACCCACGCACTCAGCCGCCACAACAACCCAATCTACATGGAGACCCACCCAACCTAAATCTTGAACCCTTGAGTCCGACAAAAAGGATCTACTCATAAGAAACTTGGCTGAAGAGCTTTAGAAACTAACTAGCCGAATCCAAGGCGTGGAAGGAAGTAAAGGGATCGAAGGGTGAACTATGAAGATCTCTGCATACAACCATATGTTGAACTAACAGAGTGGTGCAAACCTCCCAAGTTTGAGATGTTTGACAGTATAGGTGATCCAAGGGTCCATTTGAGAACATAATGTGACAAGGTGGTCGGAGTAGGAAAAGACAAAAGCATCCGCATGAAGCTGCTCATGAGGAGTCTGAAAGGAGATGCACTATCTTGGTACATTAGCCAAGATCCTAAAAAATGGTCGAGATGTATAGGTATGGCATATGATTTCATGGACAGGTTCAGGTTTAACATAGAGAACGTGCTAGATATGTTCTATATCCATAATTTAAAGAAGAAGCCCACGGAGACATTTCGCGAGTATGCTACTTGCTGGAGGTCTGAAGCTGCTAATGTCAGACCCGCCTTAGAAGAAGAACAAATGAACAAGTTCTTCGTCCGGGCTCAACACCCGCAATACTATGAACGCTTGATGGTGATTGAGAATCATAAGTTTTCTGACATTATCAAATTGGGGAACGAATTGAAGAAGGTATTAAGAGCGGTATGGTTACAAACTTTAAGGCCTTGCAAGCCACAAATAATGCCTTGCAGTTTGGTGGTGTGTCTAAAAATAGGGACTTTGGGGCCGTGATGGTTGCAAAAAAGACCAAGTCTCCTCTCAAATACCAAACCTACCAAATACCTGCACTCACATATCAGCCAGCCCCAAATTGCCAAGAACCTTCCTACCAAGCTCCACCATCAACTTATCATTCACCCCCACCTCCCACATATCAGCCTACCTCGCCTAGATACTCCCAGCCCGCTCATGTCTACCAAACTTACAATACCCAACAATCTCATTTCCAACTAACCCCCACACGGAAAAACTTCCCTAGGCCCCGACCTAATTTTGATCGGAGGCCTCCAAAATAATACACAGCCATCGCCGAACCTATTGATCAACTATATGACAGACTAAAGGCCGCCGGTTATGTCACCCCCATCCTTTCTACAACCACTGAGAATCCTTCTCAGTGGGTTAACCCAAACAAATATTGTGCATACCGCTCCGTCATGAAGGGACACACAATCGATGAATGCTGCTCTTTAAAAGACAAGATACAGTCCCTGATTGATAACAAAGTCATTGTAGAAACGGATAAGGTCCAAATATGCCCATGAACTATGTGAAATAGGACAAATATGCCCGTCGTTAATAGTTGGGCTCAAATATGCCCAAACCGTCCAATAGTTGTGCAAATATGCCCTTTTTTAACGAAAATAGTATTTTTTTTCTTTTTTTAATTAATTAAAATAAAAAAATCCAGTTTTTAGAAAAATATGGATTTAAAAAAACTGAAAAATAATTTCTAAAATAATTGTGTTTGTAAAAACATAAATAAAATCTAAAAAGCAATTTTCTAAAGCAATACTTTTGTAAAAACTGAAGAAAAAAACAAATATTTTCTTTTTATCAGTTTTTACTTTTAAAAAAATTTAGTTTTTGCAGTTTTTACCGCTTTAGAAAATTGCTTTTTAGTTTTTTTTCTAGATTTTACAAAAATTATTGTTTTAGAAAATAATTTTCAGTTTTTTAAAGTAATTTTTTTTTTGTTTTTTCAGTTTTTACAAAAATATTGCTTTAGAAAATTGCTTTTTAGATTTAATTTCTGTTTTTACAAAAACATTGTTTTAAAAAATAATTTTTCAGTTTTTTAAAGTAATTTTTTTTCATTTATTCAATTTTTAGTAAAAATAAATTGAGTTTTTTTTTCCAGTTTTTACAAAAATATTGCTTTAGAAAATTACTTTTTAGATTTTATTTTTGTTTTTACAAAAACATTGTTTTAGAAAATATTTTTCAGTTCTTTTGTAAAAACTGGAAAAAAAATATATTCGTTTTTTTCTTCAATTTTTAGTAAAAAAAACTTTTAGAAAAATTGCTTTAGAAAAAAAATTGATTTTAATTAATTAAAAAAAGAAAAGAAAAATAAATACTATTTCCGTTAAAAAATGGCATATTTGCACAACTATTGGACGGTTTGGGCATATTTGGGTTCAACTATTAACGACGGGCATATTTGTCCTCTTTTACATAGTTCACGGGCATATTTGGACATTTTCCGTTGTAGAAATGGAAGCCAATCCGAACATTCGCAACAACCCTCTACCAGACCATAAAGGCGGGGGTATTCACATGATTGAAGTAGAGGATTATTGGGATCCCAAGGAATCCATCGGGTTGATCACGAAAGGCGACGATCCAAAGAAGCCAGCAGTTGCCCTCAACCCCATCATAGTCCAGATCCAACCATCCAAGGTCACTAAGGTAGATGTGTCTATTCTTCTTGAGTTTGAACCAGCGCCATCAACAAAGGCATCAACACCATTTGAGGTTACAGTTTTACCACCCAAAGAACATGTCCTATTCGAAGTAAATATGACCGCACCGATTCCAGCAGCGATGACCGCCATGCCTTTATTCATTACAAAAGCTATACCTTGGGATTATACAGTCGAGGCTAGAAGTAAAGGCAAAGTTAGGTTCAAAGAGAGTGTTGCAGCACAGGGTATGACAAGAACTGGGAGATTCTACACCCCGGAACACCTAGCTGAGTCAAGCAAGCAGGCCTCCAATCGGCCACTCATAATTGAAACAGGTCCAGACGATCTTCGGAGGAAAATACAGGCCAAGGAGTATTTGGTCATCGACCATCTAAACAAAACACCATCACATATATCCATCCTCCCGTTGCTGCATAATTCCAAAACACACAAAAATGCTTTATTGAAGGTGCTGAGCGAAGTGTGCGTGCCAAATAACATCATTGTCGGGGAAATAGCTAATATGGTGGGACAAGTATTAGAAAGCCAAAAAATCACCTTCTATGAGGACGAGCTGCCACCTGAAGGGTTGGACCACAACAAAGCCTTACATATCATCGTGCAATGCAAAAACTACTTCATCTCTAAGATCCTGATCGATGGGGGTTCCAGCCTTCATATATGTCCGTTGATAACACTCAAGAAGCTGGGTAAAGGACTGCATGAGATAAAAAAAGTAGCAATCAATGTGAAAGCTTTTGGCGGGTCTTAGAGGTCCACCATCAGTGAGATTAGCCGGTGTTTGCAGATGTGGCCAACCTGGTTTGAGGTCGACTTTCAAGTGATATATGTGCTAGCATCCTACAACCTGCTGCCAGGCCGACCCTAGATACATATTGCGGGAGTGGTAGCTTCAACACTGCATTAGGCGGTAAAATTCGAATGTATTCACCATGAAGTGATCATTCACGGTGACGGTAGCAACCCTATATACAATCACCATATCATTTTGGCGATCGAAGGAAGAAGAAAGCTAGGTGGAGAAACCTACCACCACATTGAGCGGGTCAATGCCATCGACAAAGTCAAACAGTGGGATAACAAGATAGAGAGCATATTGAATTAGAGTGGGTGCGAACCTAGTAAAGGACTCGGCAAGAACCTCCAAGGAATCTGTAAACCTATAAAACTCAAGAAACATGGCACTACATTTGATCTGGGATATGAATACACTTGGGAGGAGTTCAACAGTTAGTCACCACCATGGCGCAATCCTTACTACCAATTAGAGAAACCGATACCGTACCTGGAGCAGACTTTCAAACAGGCTGACGTCATCTATGGGACAGACAAAGAAGAAGCACTCGCGACAGTGAAAAACTTGTTTTTAGAGGATAATGATATTAATTGCTGTGTTATTCTCGAGGAGGAGAGGGAGGAAGGTCCTTCCATACATGCTGTGAGCAAAGGGGCGTACCTCAACAATTGGACCATCAGAACCACTAGAGCCGGACGATCCTCGGGGTAGCAAGGCTAAAACAAGCACTATTCACTGCTTTATTTTCTAAATGATTTTCTTTTCGCATTTTTTCAATTTCCGCAATAAGATCTTCAATGTTCAAAACAATTATTCAATTTACCAAAGCATGTTTGATTTTTCCAGTGAATTAATATTTATTGTTATCATTTTTCCTTACTTTACACATACATCATTACTATTACTTATCTTGATGAACCAATGGTTGTGACATGCAATGAGACAATGCAACAAACAGACATCAATTCAGAAGAAGATGACATACCTGAGGAGATTGTCAAAGAAGTCGAGAACTTTGAGAACAGACCAATGTCTAACCTGGACGAAACAGAAATTGTTAACTTAGGAGATGAAGAAAACTTTAAGGAAACACGAATCAACGTTCACTTATCACCATCAAAATAAAAGGAATACACCGAATTTCTAAAGGAATATGAGGACATATTCGCTTGGTCGTATGATGACATGACTGGTCTGAGTACATCTATTGTGGCCCACAAACTACAAACTGATCCGACATGTTCGATGGTAAAGCAAAAACTCAGGAAGTTCAAGCTTGATATGAGTTTGAGAATCAAGGAAGAAGTCTCTAAGCTAGTCATAGCCAAGGTTCTCATGGTAGTTGAATAACCGACATGGTTTGCCAACATCATGCCAGTACCAAAGAAGGATGGGAAGGTCAGAGTCTGAGGGGAACCACACTAGTGGATCCTGAGGGGTGCCTAACACCTTGCCATTGGGATAATTTCAAGCCCTTACAATATCTCTGGTTATAAAGTGTAGTTATAGTTGAACCCTATAGGTGCCCTAAAGAACCTTAAAATCATTAGGCGGTGAATCTTCAAAATTGCAAACCCCTTTCCCAAAAGGAAAGAGTTGTCCCAATCAAATGTCATAAACCCGATTTCGCGAGAAAGGGGGCGCGACAATAAATAGGAGTTAATCTATAGGCAGCTTGCAGTAGTCCCAAATGACCTCCCAAGCCTCAAATAGCCTCAAATACAAAGTTCCATAGACAGTATCATGTCTAGCTATGTTAGAGTTCTCTTACGACCTCAAGGATCCAGAGCAGTGCTCACACCTAAACCTTTTTCTCAAACAATAACTGATTTAGGTGAAGTGTGGAAAGGCTCTAAAATTCTAGAGTTCATAGAGATCTCTAGGTTCTCAAGGCAGTACACGTGCCAGAGGGCAGAACATATTATTCTAAGAACAAGGTGAAAGTGCTTGACACAGTTTTGTTTTGAAAAAATTGTATAGGGATGACTTCAGAAGTAGAAAAGTTTTTCAGAAACAAGAAAGAACTTAGTGGTAAAAGACAGTTTGAGAAAAGTATCAAGCAGCAGACAATTAGTTAGTTACAAAATTCATTCAGAACACTTAACAAACAAAACTCCATATGGGGACAAGGGATTATGGCATATAAGAATCACATTAGGGGTAGGGATAGGGTATGGAGGAAACATATAATCACAAACTTTGTGTAACACTTAGGATCTTAGTAGTTAGGATATAGATAATAGTTGTGATACATGAGGTAAGACAAGTATCGAACAAGATTAAACATGCTAGGTAAAAAAGTAAGCAGGAAAGAGTGTAGAATATAGAGCACACATTGAAGAGGGCAGAGTCTGGACATGCTGAGCAAATAAGTAAGCAGGAATGCAAGTTTGATTCATAACTGATGCACTAGTGCAGGAATGAAACATATAGGGCTTGGATTTAAAAACCTATCATAGAGACATACCAGAAAAAGGGTGCAGAATATAAAGCCAAGGAAGTTCCAATATCTAGCCTTGGCTTCAGCCCTCTAGATCAGTGAGTATCACAACTAGCAGAAGAGAAAGAGAACTTTTACAGTGTAATGAGTAATAATTGAACTAATATCCGTGTTGAACATAAAGTAAGGGGGTTTATATAGTGATCAAAAGCTTGACACATACGGTAAGAGATCAATTAAGTAGTAAATCAGGGTTGTCACACGTAAATCAACAAACTCTTACCCTTAATCAAGGGACAGTTAATTCAACAGTAAAACATGCTAAGTATTCAAGGAAAAGAATCAAGTAAAGTTTTGGTACAGAATAGGTAATTCGGGGTTAATGAACAAAAATTTAATTAAGGAAACAAATCAGTAATAATCAGCGAAATAGAAACAAGACAAGGAAAAAATAATTAAGGCAAGCAATCCAGTCAAATCGAATAAAGAGTTAAGAATCAAGAGTTAAATGGAAGGTGTTCAAATTAAACCAGGAAATAAGGGATTCAGAGTAATAAAGGGTTCAGAAAGTCATAAAAGAGGCAGCATGCTTAGCATATAAAATAAGGTAGAACAAGAATAATCAAAATTTCACATAGCTTTAACAAAACACATAGTTAAACGACACTGATTCAATGAAAAAGATCAAGGATATATAATCAGTGAAAGCGTTCAAGTAAACAATTCAGTAGATGCATATTAGGACAAGAAAATCACGAGAAATCTCAAGAACCCAAAGCAAGAGCACAATCAAATGCATCAATATCAAGAAACCAAACAAAGAACCCCAAAAATTAAGGTTTTCAGTACAAATGGGCTAAGGTTGTAGCAGGCTCATAAAAATCAGTCAACATATATGAGAAGCGGAAGATTAAACACAGAAAATGATTAAACAATTTTTTAAAAGAAATTCCAGAAACCCTAGTTTTAGGAAAAGAACAAAATAACTTGGAAATCATATGAGTCTTGTAAAAAAACATAAGGCCGCTATAAATCTCATATGAAACAAACACAAATCATCTTAGACATGTACAGATCTAAGATATTTATAAAAGAAATTAGGGTTTCAAAGAGAACCATACAGAGATGAAGAAACCTGCTTAAAAAGCTATAGATCCTAGCTAATATAGGACGATCTCACTCGGAATCACACCAGAATGGCCTGAAACATGCGAGAGAGGAGTCATAGATGCAAGTCAACTAGCCTTGGTCCCTTGAGGGCCCTAGAGATGGAAAAAATGACATGAGGGAGGTCATTGAAGGCCTGAGAGGTAGTGAGAGATAATTGGAGATGACCATAGATGAGTGACGGCATTTGGAGATTTAGGGTTGAGGTTGAGAACATTTGAGAGTAGAGAGGATTAGGTGACGGCAGTGTAAGGTGTAAAATGAATTAGTTTAGAGGGGTTTGGGGAAGGGGTTACTTAGGTTAATTTAGGAAGGGGGAAACCTGGACCGCTGATCAAAACGATCAATGGCCAGGATTTTGCCGGGTATTGGATTGGGGTTGATGGGTATTGGGCCTGGGGTTTCTGGGTTTGGCATGGGTAATTTTAATTGGGATTGGGCTGGTAATTGGGGTTGAAATTGAAATAAAAATAGGCCAAATTTTAAATAGCAATTTTAATACTATATAATTTATGAAAATAATAAATGATCTCCAAAAAATATTTTCGTGTAGTAAAAATAATTTATAATAGTTATTTAACATTTTAATAATATAAAAGACCATTTTGAGCATCAACAATGTAATTATGCATTAGTAGGGCTATTATTGCAAAGATGTGCAATTTAGCCTAAAAATGTAAATATAATTATAAAAATGCATTGAAAATGTTTAAACACTACTTTGGCATAAATAAAAAATTTAGATGATTAAATAACCACAAATATAATTTGAAGGATAATTACTGGATATTTATAAATAAAAGAGAACAAATAAATTAATTTTTGGTGCTCTTAAAACTATAGAAAAAATTATTAAAAAAATGATTATGCATACTTATAATTGCATATGTTCTATTTTGAAAAAATATATATGTATTAAAAATATATGGGAAAAATTTAGGTTTCAACAGTTGACACTCTTTATCCGAGAAGGATCAAAGAGTTTTAGGGTAAAGAAATGATGTTCAATTTTGACCGAATGGGATTTTTTGAAAGTTGGAGGCCGAAATCCGATCTTGAGTTGCCTACATATCCCTGGTTTTACAGGAATCAGTCCATGTGTAGTTCTAGATTCATTGGCAGAATATACGGATGAAGTCATTGCTATAACGGACACGAGGTGCGAGAACAGTTATGGTGAGCGGTTAAGGTTTGACATAGTTTGAAGGAACTAGAGCGAGTTCGCTCCTATTAGGATAATGGTTGCTTGCTGATCACCTGTAGATGAAAAGATGCTGCCGACATGTATTTGTGTGAAAATTTAAACATGATGCATATTCTCTTTGGACCATGAAGGTTGTCTTTGGACGGTTAAGGATGATGTCCTCGGACCATGATGTCCTGGGCCATGAATCATTTAGTGAGGGATTCGCAGGCCATGAAATGGCATTCTTGGGCCATACAGATGGTTCCTCTGAACCATGACGCCTATGAATAATGATATGCAAAATTTGAGGGATCCTCGGGCCATGGCATGGTGTCTTCCGGCTATGAGGATGACGCCTTCTAGACTATGACGCCTTTGGATAGACAGGCAATATTTCAGCCCATGATTATGCAATAATATGATGTCAACAAGAGAAGGCTTAGTCTTATGAAAAGGAGGGTAAAGCTTAGCCCGATTGACAAGCAAATAGATAGTACAAGAAATAGAGCAATATTTGTGCAAAGAGGGATAGTGCTTAGTCCCTTGCAGATAGGGAGGCAAGGATTAGCCTCATGTAGATATGGGAGGCAAGGATTAGCCTCATGCAAATGCGGATGCAAGGATAATCCTCATGCAAGTACGGTGGCAAGGATTAGCCTCATGAAAATGGAGGCAAGGATTATCCTCATGTGAATGTGGTGGTGAGGATTAGCCTCATGCAGGATAGGGAGGCAAGGATTAGCCTGATGCAGATGGAAAGGCACGAATTAGCCTCGTGAAAAAATGGAGGCAAGGATTAGCCTCATGTATATGGAAAGGCAAGGATTAGCCTTATGCAAATTGGAAGGCAATGATTAGCCTCATTCAAGATATAGGGTTGAAAGGATTAGCCTCATTCAAGTTGGGGAGGCAAGGATTAGCCTCATACAATTAGGGAGGAATGGATTAGCCTTATGTAAATAAAGAGGCAAGGATTAGCCTCATGCAGATAGGGAGGCAAGGATTAGCCTCATGCAAGCGGAGTATGTAAGGATCAGCCTCATGCGGTTAGGGTGGCAGGGATTAGCCTCGCGCAGATAGGAAGGCAGGGATTATCCTTATGAAAAGATGGAGGCAAGGATTAGCCTCATGCAAGATATGGGTAAGCAAGGATTAGTCTCATGCAAGTAGGGAGAGGCAAGGATTAGCCTCATGCAAACATGGAGGCAATGATTAGCCTCATGCAAGATATGGAGAGGCAAGGATTAGCCTCAAGCAAGTAGGGAGAGGCAAGGATTAGCCTCATGCAGATAAGGGAGGCAGAGATTAGCCTCATGCAAGAAGCAAATAGTGAATAAGAGTAGCATGTCTTAGCTAGAGATATATTCGATGTCGGATGGTCTGTGTATATTTTCTGCGGATGTTACCATTGCATCCGATGTGTCTGATCTCAAAGAAAAATTATATGTTTTATGAAGGGAGGTTGGTTCGTGCTTCTATCCGCTGGCCTTGCTTTGCTCCATTCTGGAGGCCTTTTAAGTTTCCTAGGTAACCTGACTATTACGAAAATAGAGTTTTCGAAAATATGCAATTAATGATAAAATAGAGTTATTTAGAAACATATCTAAATATTAAGTAACTTAGACGAACTAGTGACTATAACACATTTCAGTGACACTGCAACTTTCTTATGTTAGAATTTTGAGGGTCCTCCTCAAAATTCCGCCCCAGTTTGGTAGATGATCCTTAGACCGCTTGCGAGCAAGGAGTCTTGTTGAACCTTCTTCATAATTTTGCGAATCCACCTCAAAATTCTGCCACAGTTTCTTAACCGATTCTTGACTGTCTGACATATATTGGAATTTTGAGGGTCCTCCTCAAAATTCTACCCCAGTTTTTGATCTTTGGTGAAAATGGAAATTTTATTATGATATGACAGAACCCATAAGGCAGCCTAGTATCCCCTCTTAAATGTAAATCAGGTCAAGCATAGTTCAATTACATCAGATGAGGAAATATAAATAATCTACGCATGGTATCTCTTGACTGCGTCTGAATTGATCGATTTTGGCCATGTTTCTCCATCCATTTCGGCAAGTATGAGTGCTTCTCCTATTAACACCCTGTGAATCATGTAAGGACCTTGCCAGTTGGGAGAGAATTTCCCTTTAACTTCGATGTGTGAAGATCTTCTTCAGCACTAACTGACCTGGTGCAAATTGCCTTGGTTTGAACCTTTTATTGAAAGCTCTGGACATTCTGTTCTGATAAAGTTGTCCATGACACTGCGTTCATCCTCTTTCCATTGATAAAGGCCAATTGTTCATAGCGACTTCTTACCCATTCTGCATCACTGAGTTCAACTCGTGTATGACTCTTAGAGAAGGAATCTCTACCTTTGCTGGGATGACATCCTTGGTACCAGAAACCAGTATGTAGGGAGTTGCTCTAGTTGACGTTTGAAATGTAGTGTGGTATCCCAATAGAGCAAAATGTAACTTCTCGTGCCATTATTTGTGGTATTCTACCATCTTCCTTAGTATCTTCTTGATATTTTTGTTGGTCACTTCCATGTCTCCATTCATCAAAGGTCTATAGGCTGTGGAATTATTGTGCTTGATTTTGAAAGTTTCACACATGGCTTTTATCAGATCACTCTTGAGCTTGGCGGCATTATCACTAACAATACACTTAGGAACATTGAATCAGCAAATAATATGGTCTTTGACAAAGTTTGCGACGACTTTCTTGGTTACAACTTTGTAAGATGCAACCTCTACCTATTTTGTGAAGTATTAATGGCTACTAGAATAAACATTTGTCCATTTGAAGCAGTGGGCTGAATCGAACCAATGGCATCCATTCCCCAAGTGGGGAACGACCAAGATGAGCTTGTTGCATTGAGATTATTTGGCGATAGTTTTATCATATCGGCATGCAGTTGACATTGTTAGCATTTGCGGACAATTGGACACAATCTATCTCCATGGTCATCCAAAATTAACTGGCCCTGAGTATCTTCTTGGCTAAGACAAATCCATTCATGTGCGAGCCACAGGTCCCATCATGTATCTCCTCAAGTAGCTTAGAAGCTTCTTTTGCATCGACACATCTTTGCAATCCTAAATCGGGAGTTCTCCTATATAGATTTCCTCCATTATGGAAGAAGTGATTGGACAATCTCCGGGGTGTGGATTTATGAGTGTGATATGCATGCTCTGGATATTCTCCTTTTGCCAAATACTCCTTGATTTCATGGAAACAAGGCTTTCCATCTGTTTATTATTAACCATGAGCATAATACGCCGGTTTATTATGGATCCTCAACGTAATGGGATCAATATAATTCTGGACTGGATGCTGTATCATAGATGACTAGGTGGCCAATGCATCGACAACTGATTCTGAATTCTGGGTACATGCCGAAACCTTATCTCGGTGAAGCTCTTTCTCAGTTCCTACACATGGTGTAGATATGGTAATATCTTGCAATTCTTGGTGGCCCACTCTCCTTGTACCTTCTGCACGAGCAAATTTGAATCCCAAATTACTAGCAGCTCCTTAATGTTCAAGTCAACTGCCATATTGAGCCCTAGTATGCAAGCTTCATACTCCGCCATGTTGTTAGTGCAGGGAAATCTGAGTTTAGCTGATACCAGATAATGTTGACCTATTTCAGATCCCAAAACTACTCCAATGCTCACTCCATTGGAGTTTGCAGCTCCGTCAAAGAATATCCTCCAACCATCATATGCTTTAGTAATGTATTCTCCTACGAACGACACCTCTTCATCATGAAAATACTTCTTCAAAGGTTCTTATTCTCCTCCCACTAAATTCTCAGCAAGATGGTCTGCCAATGCTTGTCATTTGACTGGTTTTTGAGTTACGTAGATGATATCAAATTCATCTAATAGTATCTGCCATTTGGCCAATTTTTCGGTTGGCATGGGTCTGCCAATGCTTGTCATTTGACTGCCTTTTGAGTTATGTGTAGGCACAGAAGTAATGCCTTAACTTCTGGGCAGTCCAGGTTAAAGCACAACAAGTACGTTCTAGCAGAGAGTATCATGATTCGTAAGGTGTGAACTTCTTGCTCAAGTAGTATATGAATTGCTCCTTTCTCCTGTCTCGTCATGTTGTCCTAGAACACACCCAAAGTCTTCATCCAATACAGATAGATAGAGCAGCAAAGGTCATCCCGGCTCTAGCGGGAGCAAGACCGGTGGTGTGGACAGGTGCTCCTTGATCTTGTCAAAAGCTTTCTAACAACCATCAGTCCAGCTTGTCTCGGCATCTTTGCTCAGGATCTTGAAGATGGATTCACATATGACTGTGGACTGTGCTATGAAGCGGCTAATATAATTGAGACGCCCTAGGAAGCTCATCACATACCTTTTGCTCCTAGGCGGTGATAACTCCTGAATAGCCTTGACTTTAGATAGATCTAGCTCGATCCCTCGATGACTGACAATAAACCCCAATAACTTTCCCGCGAGAACCCTGAATGCACACTTGGCGGTGTTTAGTTTCAAGTTGTACCTCCTTAGTCAGTCGAACAGCTTTCTCAAGTTTGCTATGTGGTCTGTGGTCCTCTTGAATTTGATAATGACGTCGTCCATATATACCTCTATCTCCTTGTGTATCATATCAGGGAAGATGGTTATCATGGCTCTCATGTAGGTAGCCCAACATTGTTTAGACCGAATGACATCATCTTGTAGCAGTATATCCCTAGGGCATAATAAAAGTTGTTTTCTCTACGTCCTTCTCATCCATCCAAATCTGGTGATAACCTGTGAAGCAATCTACAAAAGATTGGGGTTCATGTTTGGCGCAATTATCGATCAGGATGTGTATGTTTGGCCATGGAAAATCATCCTTGGGTCTTTCTCTATTTAAATCCCGATAGTCAACACATACTCTGACTTTTCCGCCAAGTGTGCATTCGACGGTGGGCACATTGGATGGTAGGTAACTTTCGAGACACTATGGATGTGCTCAAACTTGTCATGTAATCATATAACCATGCAAAAATATCCTCAAATTCTTTTAGGAAATGGATATACTCTTTCTTCTATGTTGGTGATGAGTGAATACTAATGCAAGTCTCTTTGACGATCTCAGCATCCCCCAGGTTTACTGCTTCAGTTTCGTCCAGATTAGACTTAGGCTTATTCTCAAAGTTTTGCACCTCCCTGACAACTTCCTTGGGTGTCTCGTCTTCTTCATCCGAATAACTATTCTCATGTTGCGTTGCCTCATTACAGGTACAGTCACCGGTTCATCAGTAAAAGTAATAATAACGTTGTAAAAATAAAAGTGTAGAAAATAGTAATGAATAATAAAGAGCAAATGCATTTGATTAAAATGAGACAACATCCAGGCTATTACAGCTCGATAAATTGAGCATTTATTTCGAAACAAAACAAGTCTTTAAAAACAAAGATACTGAAAATTTTAAATGCCTAGAATGGCTATAGAAATAAAATCTACCAAGCTACCCAGGGACTCAGCGGGCCCGGGATGGTGTGGCGGTCTAGTTCCTGAGAACATCTCCTTTCTCCACAGCCTGAATAGTGAGGTCTTCATCCTCCTCCTCCTTAATTATTGTGCTGCAGTCTATGTCTTCGTCTTCCAAGAACAGATTCTTCAACCCATCGAATGCTTCCTCTTCTACAGTTCCCCATATTGTATCAGCTAGGTGAAAGGCTTGATCCAGAGGTGGCACTGGTTATTCAAGATGTAGTGTGGTCCGCGTCATGGAGGTGACCAATCATTATACTCTTGCCATGTTTATTGATATTCAAGCCCAAAGGTAGTACCATGACCCTTCAAGTGTATTGGCTTAGTGATACCTTGGAGATTCTTCCCAAGCCCTTTGTTGGGTTCATACCCAGACCTTGCTAGTGTGCATTCTATTTTATTTCTCCACCATTTATCCTTCTCAACGCTATTGACACGTTCAATGTGATGATATGTTTCCCCTTCTAGCTTTCCCCTTTTTCCAATAACTTGGATGGTTTGACTGGTGTAAATGGGGTTACTTCCATCTCCGTGGATGATCACCTTCTGACGATTCCATTTGAACTCTTAGTGGCATGGATCCATGGTTGGCCTAATAGAAGATTGTATGAGGCCGGTATGTCGAGCACGTGAAACTCGACGTCGAACCAATTTGGCCCCATTTCCAAACACATGTTGATTTCCCCGATCGTGGACCTTTGAGACCCATCGAAAGATTTCATATTCATGCTCCCTATTCATATTTCATGAAAACCTTTGTCCAATCTTTTCAGAGTTTCTAGCGAACAAATATTGAGTCTTGAACCTCCATCAACCAAGACCTTTGAAATGAAGTAGTCTTCACATCGTACTTGTAATGTGTAGTGCCTTGTTATGGTATAGACCCTCAGGTGGCAACTCATCATCGTGGAAAGTGATTATGTGACTATCCAACACCTGTCCCTCAATGTTAGCCCTTTCTCCACTTGTGATGTTATTGGGCACATAAGCTTCGCTTAACACTTTCATTAAAGCATTCTTGTGCGCTTCTGAATTTTGTAACAGTGACATGATATATATCTGATCTGGGTTTTTTTTTAAATGATCAATGACAGAATACTCATTTTCTTACACTTTTCTCCACTGATCATCTCATCCTATTTCAATGACAGGCTACTTGGTAGTGGCATCCTTACTCGGTCCTCCCAGGTGCTCATGTGTATAGATTCTCCCGGTCCTGGTCATTCCTTGTGTGGCATCGAATTCCTCCATATTTTCCTTTCCTTTCATCTAGCTTTGGCAAATAGTCCCAAGGTATCGCTTTTGAGTGGAAAGGAGGTGTGGTTGATACTGTCACTGTGAACGGTGTGACCACTTCTACTTCAAACGTAATAGGGGTGGCCGCGGGTGGAGCTACCTCTACCTCAAATTGAAATGATGTGGCTACCTTAACCTCGATTGGTGACTAAGTCTGCACCATAATAGGGGTAAGTGTGACTAAGGGTTTGAAGTCATCAACTTCCCGAATGAGACCAATCAATCCCTCAGGGTCCCATTCTTTGTTCATCTCTATCACATGTATTCCACCACCTCTATGATCAGGGAGAGGGTTGTTGTGAACATTAGGTGCAGCCTCCTTTGCATGCATAACTTTGTTGTCAATTAGTGTCTGGGTCTTATCTTTCAATGCTCGACACTCGTCAGTGGTGTGTCCCTTTACACCGGAATGGTATGCACAAGTTTTATTAGAATTACCCATTGGGATGGATTCTCTAGTGCCATGGCAGGAACATGTGCGATGTAACTTGTGGCTTTCAATCTTTCATATAGTTGGTCAATGGGTTCAGAGATGGCGGTGTATTGTCTGAGTGGCTTGTGGTCGAAATTGAGTCTTGGTCTTGGATGTTGGAGGCGACTAGAAATGAGATGGTTGAGAGTTATAGGTATGTTAGACAGCGGCTGGTTGGGAATATCTGGGAGATGATGGTTGATATGTGGGTAGTGCATCTAGGTATGTGGACGGAGGTGTTTCATATGTAGGTGGAGGTGTTCGATAGGTAAGTGGAGATTTCGGTCCCTAAGACATCATTACTGCCCCAATGTCTTTATTCTTTGATATGCCCCGATTACGATGCCTTATTTGTGGCTTTCAACACCTCAAAATTCGTTACCATCCTGGTTTTGATGTCTTCCTCAATTCTTTCCCCAAGTTTAATGATATCGGAGAATTTGTGGTTTTCAATAACCATCAACATTTCGTAATACTGCGGGTCCTGTTCCCTGATGAAGAACTTATTCATCTGTTCTTCATCTAAAGATGGCCAATCTTGGACGCTTCCAACCTCCAGCGGGTAGCATACTCGCGGAAAGTCTTAGTGGGTTTCTTCTTACGATCTAGATGTAGAAGACAATGGGTGTGTTTTCTATGTTATATCTGAATCGGTCCATGAAATCTGATGCCATACCTACCCAATTGATCTATTTCTTAGGATCATGTCTAATAGACCAAGACAAAGCATCACCAGTAAGACTCCTCATGAAGAGTTTCATCCGGATCTTCTTGTCCTTTCCGACTCCGACAAGCTTCTCACAATATGTCCTTAGATGGACTTTAGGATTTCTTGTGCCGTCGAACATCTCGAACTTAGGAGGTTTGTACCCCTCCGGTAGTTCCACATCTGGCTGTATGCATAAGTCTTCATAGTTCAACCTTTCTATTCCTTTGCCACCTTCGACACCTTGAACCCGACTCGTCAATTTCTTGAGTTCTTCAGCTATGTTTTTAGTGAGCTGGTCCTTTTCTTAGGATTTTGGTGCATAGGAAATTGGTTGAGTAGAGTGAGGTATGTTCTCCACATAGATGGGGTTGTTCTGATGAGTGCCAGGGACTTGGGTATAGTGATGGTCATTGGGTATGTTTTGAATGTCAAGAATGGGTTGTGTTGTGTTTTGGGGAGTATGGTAAGTGGCAGTTAGTGGGTACTGGATTGATTGATGGTGGTGTTATGGTGGAGTTGGTATTGATAAGGGATTGAGATTTTGGGGTGGGGTTGTGTATTGCTGTGGTGCAGGAGGGTTTTGTGGATGTTGGCTTGCTGTGTTTTGGGGAGGTTGTGGGTTCTTTGTATTTTGCTGATTGATATCGGGGACATTCAAGGTGAGTGATAAGTTTTCCAAGTTGTGAAACTGCTCTAGCTCCCCTTGTAGCTCCAGTATCTTTTTTTCAAATCTCAAGACTAGATCATTTGGTGTCGGAGTACTCCGACCGTCTGAAGTTTCTACGTTCTCAACATTCTGCTTTTGAATACCACCTAAGTCGTCCATTTTTGTTTTTCCTTTGCCTTTTGTATTGCTTGGAGGAGGATGAGGAGGAGGTGGAGGGCCTCAAGATCTGGTATGATATGAAGACGATGCCAATGTGAGTGAACCAACCTTAGGGAATGGGAATAATCAAAATAAAGGAAAAACAAAAAGGTAACAAGTTAGTAACTGTTTTGAAATTTTGCAGTATTTAAATACATATTGAGGGAATGTAAATTTACGTCCTAATTTTGGAGCCTCGTTGTGCCCGAGGTAGGCCTATCGACAAATAGATTTGGAGAACTTTAGATGCTAACAAATGCCTCATCTCATAATATGAAAAATAGAGGAATCCCAAAACGACACTAAGATAATAGAAAAGATACATCACTACTCGCACTTGGCCTTATTACATTTTATGAAAGCAAGTAAATCTAGCCTATTTTCTCTTAGAAACCTTCCCCAGATTCGATCTTCCTGACTCCATCGTACAGGTCTCCCAGCTCGCGCAGACCCAGCAGCAAGTGTGCTCTGGCTAGATGTCCTCCTTCAGCATTCTGGCAATCCTCAATCATCTTTATGATCTTACTCTCCAGTTCCAATATTCCTCGCTCCAGATATTCCAGCTTCCTGTTGGAGGTGATCACTATTTCTTTCCATTCCTCAATCAATCTCACATTCCTCTCATGTATTTCCTGGTTCTCATTCTTAGAGTCGTGGACCCTCTTGCACAGCCTATTATACTTGACTTGAGATTTAGCTTCTTCGTCTACGATTCTGTTCCCTCCCTCGGGTCCTGGCATCACCATTCCTTTTAAATTGTCTTCTAACCAAGTCGGGTAGCAAGGTTTGCAAGCTGCATGATACCTTGTGGACTCAATGGTGTTCTTTTCCATAATGATTTTGCAGTGCCACATATGCTGGGCTTGGCACTTATAAGGGACGTCATCATCTTGAAATTCTGCTCGGAAATAACTCATCTTGCCAACCCTTGGCACAGCCTATTTCCTGCCTACTTGCCTCAAAACTTGGATAGGGACATAAGGGTATATCCCTCTCAACCCAACCAGCACTAGGTATGGAGCGTCTCTAGACTTGATGATGAATTCATCTATCGGGAACCATTCAAACATCCCTTGCACTTGCTCCTCAGTCAGATTGTCGAACAATTCCACCCACTCTTTGGCACTCTCCGACTGAGCAAACATGTTCGGAATGTAGGTCATCCGCTTAGGGTGATGGAAGGCAATATGGGCATTCCAATTCCTTAGTGGAAATTATGTGCGATATTGTCCCTTTTGAAGATGTTCTAGAAACCACAACTGCAACAACAAGTTACAACCCTCGAAATGTTGGACCCCTCTTTGACAGTGGTCCAGAGCTTTGTAGATGTCGGCTATGATCATAGGGACTATGGTGTATGTCTGTCCATTGATCCCCTCTATCAAAGTCATGGCGACCATGGTTAACCTAGTGTGGATTCTTTCCTTTTTCATTCGGAACACTATCCGTACCATGAATCACACAATGAACACGAACACTCTGGGGTGGATATGGCCTAGAGAAATGAGAGAGATCTCGCCATGGTAAGTACGGAAGGACTTGCTAAGGCCGTACCTCTTATACAAATACTCGAAGGGTATGTAGGATTCCTTCAGGCATCTCAAGTCAGCATTTTTCTTCAACTCTATCATCTTTAAGAACCCTTTACCGGTAAAGTTTTCCGGCATCAATAACCCGGGGCTATCCCAAGTCAATCCTGCAAGCCCTCCAATTTCCTCTAGAAGTGGTGTCATTTCTATGCCGCCAAACTAAAACACAACCCTTTCACTATCATAGAATAAAGTGGCAGCCTCGATCAACCTCTTGTTTGGCTCAATGTCTAGCAGAGACGGTAGATTGCCAAAGTACTTTCTTACATATTTCTTGTCACATGAGGAAAGGTCCTCCCACCAATCTATTAGCAACGATGGGATGTTGCTAACCATATCGAATTTGGGGACCTCGTGCCTCATTTTCTGCAAAACAAAAAGGTTAGGCCCTTTTCCCCCATCAGACTCGACTATTTATACATTCATGATGAGCATATTAGTATTTAGTTCTCCAAATTAATGCACAGAACGTGGTTGTGTCCATTGGTATTACGGAAATCCCGGTGGACTTTTGGATAGGGCTTGTATTAAATTATTGTTATGTGGACAACATATTAATCTGACTAGGTTTGACCCTGATACATGCACAATTATTATCAGAGTATGGTTACTATGGGGGTCTAGAATTGTACCCTCAAGCGGACAACTTGAAGGGAAAGGCACAAAAGCATCGGCTGGTCAACTAGTTTTACTCCAAATAAGCCTTTACGAATTTAAGGGTAATAAATTGGAAGAGTGCAACCACTCATCAAACGTTGCTATAGGATTTGATACGCACGAGTGGAATACGATGTGGAGTATGATATATGCAACAATAACAGCATGTTCTCAAGTATTTGCACATAAGAAAATAATAAATGCAGTATTTAAATAATTGAAAGATAGTTACAGAAAGAAAACAAAGAGACAAGTCAGTTTCAAGGAAATAAAGAAATCATAAATGCTTAAGAATAAACAGTTAGATTCAAATAAGGGGAAAGGGTACGTGGATAGAGCATGCTTGGACTAATTCATGAAAGATAAGTTTGTTATGGTAATAGCCTAATAATATCCCCAGCAGAGTAGCCATGCTGTCGGCCCCCCTTTTTTCCCTCCTCGCCGGGAGAAGTTCGGGTTCCGACATTTTATATGGGTAATAACTCATTTCCTATTGGGAATTTGGGTTTTTGAAGAGTTGCCCACTAACGGATTATGGTGCATCAAGGAACCTTGGGCAATTAACTCATGGACTAGTTTGTATTACCAGAGATTTAGGGTATGTGCTCCAAAATAACCTTGAGGGGAAGGTGTTAGGCACCCCTCTTGGTCCACAATGGTGAGCCCCGACCGAACTTATACTTATGAATTAGTCCTTTAAACAAATCAATAGTTTAGATACATACTTGCAAATAAAGGCATCTTTTTGGCATCTGTATGACTCAAATAAGGATACAAAAAAAAGATTTGAACAAGTTGCATATATAGAGAAAAAGTGAAGTTTAAACATTAAGAATTGGGAAAGGGGGGTCCTAGGTTGGTTAGCCTACATGATCACCCCACACAATGGCCGGTAATCACTTCAATGAGGGGCTACACGTGACATTAGTGTGTAGTCATCATATCTCTACTACCCAATTCCCTCCCCTTGGTCATAGCCTAAAGAGTTCTAGCAACCTTGAGAATGTCCTATGCGTGCACTACCTGTCCCTTCCATGTGGCCCTGGAGGTATTTAGGACCTCTATTTTTTGACAGTTCTAGACAACGCTAAGGTTTTAAAAGGATAAAAGTCTAGGTGTCAATAAAGAGTAGTTAGGACTGCATTTAAAGGGATCTAATTAAAAGTTCACAGTCACCTCCACAAATATAGCATGTAAATGCACGTCTTCAAACATCAGGCAGGTATTTTAAGATAAAATCATAGAACATGACATCTAGTGAGCAGAGGCTATACAATATTGAACTAGGACAAAGGTGTCGAAATCCTATTTAGCTTTCCTACTGATTTAGACCTGATAAATCTGAACAGTTTTAAATAAGAAAGCAAAGTTTCAGAGTTACAGAATTTAAATCGCCCTATAGGCGTGCCTACACGTAGAACTGTGATGTCTTAAGAGCATGATATCTACATTTGATGCAGTAAAATAGTGAATAGATTTTAAATGGACACTTGAGATCCTATAGACATGCTTTCTAGAGGTAGTAAATTAAGGCATTGTTTGAAAACTCATTTAAAGAAGCAGACAGTTGACTAAACCAATTCAGAATGAACTAACATGAATCAAACTAATTTGTTTAACTAAATTGATTTTAAGGTCCATAGGCAGGATTTATACTAGAACTGATTTTAATTCCTATAGGCATAGTATCTAATTGTTAAGAACTGATTTTCGAACTAATAAGTATGATTTCTAGTGAGACGAATGTAAATACATGCTGTAACAAAAACTGAACTCCATCACTTTATACTCTATAGGCATGATATCTAATTATAAAGTTAATTTTAACCTTATAAGCATGATTTATATTATTATAGCCATTTAGATCCTATATGCATGGTTTCTAATATTGTAAAGCAAACATAGCAAACACATTCAAATTAACATAATCCTATAGGCATGTTATCTACCCAATTGACCCAACATGTATATAACTACCCACCCCCTTTTCACTAGTCACCCTAATGTTGTTTACCGTAATTATTACAGACCAATGGATTAAATAAAAATACATAAATAAATAGGAGTTAATTTATAGGGAGCTTGCAGCACGCCCAAATGACTTCCCAAGCCTCCAATAGCCTCAAATACCAAAGTTCCATAGACAGTATTATGTCTAGGTGTGTCAGAGTTCCCTAAGGAACTCAAGGATCCCGGGCAGTGCTCAGAACTAGAACTTTTTCTCAAACAATAACTGATTTAAGTGTAATGTGGAAAGGCCAGCTCTGACATGCCAGAGTTCATAGAGATCTTAAGGATCTCAAGGCAGTACATATGCCAGAGGGGCAGAACCTAATATTATAAGAATAAAGTGAAAGTGCTTGACACAGTTTTGTTTTGAAAAAGTAGTACAGGGATGACTTTAGAAGTAGAAATTGTTTTTAGAAACAGGAAATAACTTAGTGGTAGAAGACAATTTGAGAAGAGTATCAAGTAGCAGACAATCAGTTGGTCACAAGAGTCATTCAGAACACTTAACAAATAAAACTCCTCATGGGGATAAGGGATTGTGGCACATAATAATCACATTAGGGGCATGGATAGGATATGGAGGAAACATATAGTTACAAACTACATGTAACACTTAGGATCTTACTAGTTAGGACATAGATAATAGTTTTTATACAGGAAGCAAGACATGTCTCGAATAAGATTAAACATGCTATGTAAAAATTAAGCACGAAAGAGTGCAGAATATAGAGCACACATTGAAGAGGGCAGAGTCTAGACATGCTGAGCAAAAAAGTAAGCAGGAATGCAGGTTTGATTCATAACTAATGAATTAGTGCAGGAATGAAACATATTTAGATTTCAAAACCTAATATAGAGACATACCAGAAAAGGTGCAGAATATAAAACCAAGGAAGTTCCAATATCTAGCCTTGGCTTTCAGCCGACTAGATCAGTGAGTATCATAAGTAGCAGAAGAGAAAGAGAACTTTTAGAGTGTAAGGAGTAGTAATTTGAACTAATTTTCACGTTGAACTTAAAGTAAGAGGTGTTCATATAGTAATCAAAAGCTTGACACATAAGGTAAGAGATCAATTAAATAGTAAATCAGGGAAGTCACATATAAATCAGCAAAGTCTTTCCCTTAATCAATGGACAGTTAAATCAACAGTAAAACATGGTAAGTATTTAAGGAAAAAAATCAAGTAAAGTTTTTGTACATAATAGGTAATTAGGGGTAAATGAAAAACATTTTCATTAACAAAACAAATCAGTAATAATCAGCGGAATACAAACAAGGCAAGAAAAAATTAATTGAGGCAAGCAATCCAGTCAAATTGAATAGAGAGGTAAGAATCAAGAGTAAAATGGAAAGTGTTCAAATTAAACTGGGAAATAAGGTATTCAGAGTAATCAAGGGTTCAAAAATCATAAAAAGGAAGCATGATTAGCATATAAAATAAGGTAGAACATGAATAGTTAGGATTTTACATATATTTAACAAAACTCATAGTTAAACGACACAGATTCAATGAGAAAGATCAAGCATATAGAATAAGTGAAAGCGTTGAACTAAGAAATTCAGTAGAAGCATATTACGACAAGAACATCATGAGAAACCACAAGAACCCAAATCAAGAGCACAATCAAATGTACCAATATCAAGAAACCAAACAAAGAACCCTAAAAATTAGGGTTTTCAGTACAAACGGGCTAAGGTTGTAGCAGGCTCATAAAAATCAGTCAAAATATATAAGAAGCGGAAGATTAAACACAGAAAATGATTAAATAATTTTTTAAAAGAAATTTCAGAAACCCTAGTTTTAGGAAAAGAACAAAATAACTTGGAAATCATATGAGTCTTGTAAAAAATCATAAGGTTGTTGTAAAACCCACAGAAACAAACTGAATCATCTTTGTTCTGTACAAATCTATGAGGTTTAGAAAAAAATTTAGGATTTAGAAAAGAACTATACATAGATGAAGAAACCTGCTTAAAAAATATAAATTTTAGCTAATATAGAACGATCTCACTCGAAATCACACCGGAAGGCCTGAAACAGGCGAGAGAGGAGTCATCGATACAAGTCAACTAGCCCTAGTCCCTTAACGGCCCTAAAGATGGCAAGAATGACGTGAGGGAGGCCATTGGAGGCATGAGAGGCGGTGAGAGATCATCGGATATGGCCATAGATGAGTGACGACGTTTGGAGATTTAGGGTTTAGGTTGAGAGAGTTTGAGAGCAGAGAGGATTAGGTGACGACGATATAAGGTGTAAAATTTAATTAGGTTAGAGGGTTTAGGGAAGGGGTTACTTAGGTTAATTTAGGAAGGGGGAGACCTGGACCGTTGATCAAAACGATCAACGGCCAGGATTGCCGGGTATTGGTTTGGGGTAAATGGGTATTAGGCCTGGGGTTTTTGGGTTTGGCATGGGTAATTTTAATTGGGATTGGGCTGGTAATTGAGGTTGAAATTGAAATAAAAATAGGTTAGATTTTAAATAGCCATTTTTAATAATATATAATTTACAAAAATATTAAATGATCTCCAAAAAATATTTTTGTGCACTAAAAATAATTTAAAATAGTTATTTAATATTTTAAAAATATAAAAGACCATTTTATGCATCAATAATATAATTATGCATTAGTAGGGCTATTATTGAAAAGATATGCAATTTAGCCTAAAAATATAAATATAATTACAAAAATGCTCTGAAAATGTTTAAACATTATTTTGGAATAAATAAATAATTTAGATGACTAAATCACCACCAAACAATTTGAAGGATAAGTACTGGATATTTTATAAATAAAAGAGAAGAAATAAATTTATTTTTGGAGCTCTTAATACTATAGAAAAAATTATTAAAAAAATACTTATGCGTGCTTATAAATGCATATATAT
>MU748510.1:0-22303 GCA_026770625.1 Nicotiana glauca | reverse complement strand
ATATATATATATATATATATATATATTAAAAATATATTTTGGGAAAAATTAGGTATCAACAAATATCATACCATGCATAGGTATATACATACATAACAACATCACGCCTTTGAGGGAATCTCATCATATCAACTAAGCCATTTTGGGTACAATAATCAACATATACTATCTAGTCAGGTGGTGGTGCATAAATGACACCATAAACTTTCCATATATATATATATATATATATATATAACACCATCTGGTCATGGGTCAATGTGCATGAATAAATGAATGCAAGGCGTAAGAAGTAAGTCAATAAGAAATCTCGGAATGTCATAAGGTCAATATACCTTCAGATAAACTTTATCAACTACATATTATTCTGAGACCCATGAATAGAAGAAATAATAATCAGACACATGGAGAATCAAGAACATAGGCACCCCAGGTACTTCTATGAATAGACTCATTTATGAACGTTATGCGTTTGCTTGTTTCATTTTTATCATGTAGATCATGCCAAAAGGAAAACAGGGATAGCCTTAACATACCTTTGTTGTTTACTTAACCCAACTATGTCAATTCATCCCATTAGTACTTTAATCTAGAACAAACAAAAAGTGAGCATTGTTAATCTTACGAAAGCTAGAACTCAACACAAATGAGCGACTAGCTCGTCTATGAAATTTTGGGCAACAACTCCCCTTGTTATTTTCACGTTCCTCAAATCAAACAACAAGACCAACATGTCCAGAATGTCAATAAACAATATACACAACAAATCTACCTTTATATTCATTACAATATATCACCAAAACAGTCAACACCATCTCACCCAACAACCAAGTTCTAACTTGCACTTTTTCAAGCCTTCTCTTCTTCCAAACACATCAACCACAATATCAATAGTATTCTTAAGTTATTTCTACTTATTTTCAGCCATAAAACATCAAGAATTCAACTCCAAAATAGTCCAGAAACTACAACACATCAGCATGAAGTTCAAGATACTTCACAAGTTCTCTTGATTAAATCAACTAGATATACATAGATGATCTTAAATACAAATAGGAGAAGTTAAACATTATCTTGGCAGCAAAAATACTTGTCCAACTAAGATTTAATTCAAGCCCAAACAAGCTCTCTACCCCAAAAAGTAAAGTAGAGAGATAACTAGGTGATCTTGATCTTCCAAGAGAGAAATCACCTTACCAACTTGTGGATTTGGTCTTGAACCCTAGGATAACTTTGAGAGAGATCTTGGGTTGATATTTTGGAGCTCCTTCACATTGCAATAGAGAGAGGGATTGTGAGATGTTTTGTAAGTGAAATAGAGATATATCTATGTTTATATGGCCCCACTGATGGGCTTGGGTAGATAGGTCTTTGGCTGCCCAAGGACTTTCCCATCTCTATCCGTTTTCATTCCCTTTTAATTTGGTACACAAGCTTTAAGTAGGTGATGCACCTAGTTGTCACTTACTTGTCACCTACATAATCAAGTAGGTGATACATGTTGGTTCTTTTTCCATTTTGAAACACATGTCCTTATCCTCGTTTAATAATTTAGACATGTATCGAGTATCTCAAGCAAGTAGGATGGGAAGTGAGTTGGTGAAGTAGTCACGTCGGGTAACACAACAACTCATTTTTATTTGTCCAAAATCTCCTTTCTTACGTTTAAGTGTAATTGTCCTCAACCTAGTCATTTGTATGTTGAACGGAATTACGGGATGCAATATCATTAGATTATATTATATAATTTAAAAGAGGATCTCATTTTCGAGCTTGCATCAATTAACTTAATTTTCACGCAGGAAAATATGGGGTGTAATATCATTCCTCCGTTTGGAACATTCGTCCTCGAATGTTGACTGATGCGCTTATCATTCTCATAACCTATAGCTCTTACAAATACTTTAATACTTTCCTTGCCATTTAGGAAACTTCTCTACGAATAAATCGAAATGCCAAGGTATTCCATCCTTTAGGCCTCTTTCTCACATCACGACTTATGGTCCGAATTCACAATCTTGTAACTTTTCCTACCTTTTGTGATGCAGCCTGAATGACTCTCCTTTTATAAGAGACTATTCTCTACCTTGTCCTCCATCTTTTAGCCAATTTCTGTGCTTCACTTTGTGAACATATACAAAACTATGATAAGTTGTCCCTCTGGGAATTTATAGGTGTAATGAAGTTCTTCGTTTTGTACTCTGTCGAGCTTACGACTATTGCAATATCTTGTTTCATAGCCTCGGTTATCTATGCTTGTTACTTTACTACATGTAGGTAGGTCATACTATCCCTAACTATTACTTCAGCTTAGTATTACCGAGATCTGCTACCCAACTCTAGGTTACTATCTCTCTGCTTGTCCTATATATATAAACATAAGTCCTTTAGTGCTTCCTCATTGCTGTTGATCTTAATAATAATGGCCTAATCTCATCTCATAGTTTATAACTTTTTATCCATCGTTGTTAATTCACCTCAATGTTGATCTATAATCTATCTCTGATAACTTGAAATGTCTTACATAATACATTGTTACTAGGGCTGATGTCGCATCAAGGAATGTTTGAAGTGATTTGCTTGATACACCCACGGACGATACTATACTTCATTAACTATATTTCATAGCATTCCAATGTGATTCATCTTATGGGGGTTTTAGAATCTCTTTCAATTCATAAAATCCCTTTTCTTTAGATCATTACTCAATCAAATGCCTAAACGTCATCCTCTTATCTATCACAATTACACCCTTACTCTACTACTTGGGCTGTATTCCATCTCTTCTAAATGCTCCTAGTCTTAGACTCCTATGAGATGATTCATGCTATACTGAGCTTTCTATAACTTATAGAAACCATCAGCTTTCTTGTTTTGATGGGATTAATCCCGAGGCCTTACCAATTCTTTTCACCTTCACGCTTCCTTTTTTGAATCCTTACTCCTATCTACCTAGATCCTTGTCTCTCTTCCATACTTTAGCTTGCAACCAACACATATCGATTTATATTTCTCGCAACCTTCCTTTAACTTTCTAGAACTATAGATTTCCTTTAGTGCCATCTCAGTTGTTTTTAAACATAAGCAATTACTTTTCCTAGTCGTACTGCTAATTGTTGCATTGATACTTCGCTTATCTTGGCACTCAAAAATACTAGAATTCCTTGTAACCCACATGATATCGAATATTACTTACTTCCCATTCTTTAGTCATGATAGGTGCTACATTCTTATGGAGTGCATACAATGTTTAAGCGAGACTATTTCTACATGACCATGACCATTTCTTCTTAAAGTTAATGTTCAAGTGAGTCTCTCGAATTCACTTGATTATTAGTTCAAATGTTTAGTAGAAACTACTCTCTCCATTAAGTCTCAACCTCACAAGATGAACCAATTTATGCTCGGTAAAGATATGCAAGAATTCACATTGGATTGGTGCTTAGGAGAACCTCTCTCGATTATCCTCATAACTAGGTATAATCAAAAATTAAACTAGCCTATTTCGATTACTAAGAAGAATTAATGAATTCAACCAACAAAATAGAATGCAAAAATATAACAAGTTATGCCTTTCTCGATTAGATGAACAAGTGAGTATAGATGCAACGATTAAAGCATCCAAAAGGATTCAATACATAAAACTAGAATTAAATACCCATAAAGAAAGATCAATACACAAAATCCATCAAACCCTAAAGAGAACTACTCCATGGATATGGAGCAATTCATCATAAATACATTTAACTTAAGGAAAACATGATGCGATCCAAACTCGTGTCTTGAGTGCGGATTGAATGATGAAATCCTTGTGCTTTTGCTTCTCCACCTCCTACTTATCTTCCTTCTATATAAGATGGGTGAAAAGCCAAGAAATTACGTTTTTCTATGAATATACACCAAGTAGGGTCGAGCCCAGACAAAAATACCTTTTCCTACACGAAATAAGACAATTACTCTGTGAAATTTGTACAGGCATGTCGCATGGGGCGACATGCCACACAGGGTACTTGTGGGTAACTAGAGGGAGCTTGCAAATTCAACAGGCAGCACAAATGCACAGCCACAATGCACCACATGCCGCCCCACGCACCGCGGCAGTGCAATTTTCTCAAAGCTTAGTTTTGACTTGCTTTTTGAAGTTCAAACATGGTTCTCGACCCTCGAACGCGAGCCCGGCCTAATCCTTTGGGCTTTTACTCTGACTTCAAAGCTCCAAATAGCTTGAATCGGCTCAATGACATATACATCATTCGAAATTACTCCTACAAGGCATAAAATACATAGTTAGTGCAAAACACTAGCTATTAAAGCTCAAACTCAATTAAAGTGCAATAAATGAGAGTGAAATAAACGACTAAAACACGAGATTATACCCTACCATCAACACCCCACACTTAAACCATTTCTCATTTTCGAGCAATAAAACTACACTTCATATAGGCATGACCTTCTTAAACAACTCTCCTAACTCATCTCACCAAGAATATATAAAATAGACTCAGCATAATAATATAACATTGTCACCTCAAGATTTGACTCACAAGTACCACGCATTTTTCTCAACCTACTCACTTAGTTTAAAATAGAGGTCAACGACATTACCTTTCTTTCATGAATCAAGTGCCCTCACACAATAAAAGAGAGTAGTTCCACGCACATAAAATTCAAGAATAATTAGGAACTCAAGATACAAGAAATTCACCCACTCTCATAACAAACATTCATATGCCACAAAATATAAACCATAGGCTTGCCCGTAGCATACTACGCTACTAATCGAGCTCATTCAGTCAAGCCAAACCAACCACCACACCCTTTAGCTTTTACAAAGGTCATAATTCAAGTGCTCATGAGTGGTAAAAAATGTATAAATAGATGGTTAATTTAAATAAATGGGTTAGGCTTATAATGTAGTTGCTAAAGAAACATGATTACATGATCAAAGGGGTTAACTACAATATATAACAATTAGGGGGTACAAGCATATCATTAGCTCAACAAACAAATGCCTATATCACTTCCAGGACTGAATAAAACTACTATATCGCTTTGCAAAGACACAGGGCAAGTTCTGGATATCAAATGGAATACCCACAATAACACAAAACCTCACACAAACTTGGCACATAACTCACTCAGGATAGGACTCATCAGGATACTCTAGTCAAAGCAATTAAGCAAAGTTAAGATTATACAATTTAAGGTACTTATACAAGAGTCAAAATCTGAGCCTAAGTGTCACAACTAAAGCACTCACTATTCTCAAGGCATAACAAAGTCAAGAGATATCCCTTCTACTTCAAGTCATATCACAAGGTTTCCTACTTCTAAAAAATAAAAACTAACTACGCATGGTTCAAACAAAACCCTTGGAAAAGAACTACGGCTCAAAGAAAAATCAAGGAAAACTTGTTGCACTATCTAACAAAAGAAAATCTTTTTTTGCCTTTTTCTTTCAACTTTAATCCCTCAAAAAACCCGTCGCATGATATCCATCGTCTGGAAAAATAAAAATTTTAATTTTTTTATGCTTTTCAAAATAAAAAATCTATCTCTAACTAGTAAAAAGCACAACTAACAAAAACTAATAATAATACTAACAAAAGCACAAAACTAAAACTACCATACATACAACATACAAATATCCCCCACCCCACACTTTATATTGGGCATGTTCCCATGGTACACAATTAAAAAGCATAAGGTAGAGAAAACTTCCTTGAATATCTAGTCGGGGTCAGAATCAAAGTCGGGCTCCATTTTTCGAGCTCGAACTAGTGCACACATCCATGTAGACATCTTCTTCTCATCCTTTTTGGGGTACACCCCAAACTTATCTTTCTCACTAAGTGAATCCTTCACTTTTTCACCCTTCACTTTCCACTCAACACTTGGCAGCTGGTTTCTATTTCTTCACCCCCATTTCTACATCCATCATGAACGTCATATTCTTCTCACCCACTCTAAGCATGAGTTTTCTTTCATGTATGTCGAATATAGCTCTACCGGTTGCTAAGAATGCTTTTCCTTGGATTAGGGTTATATCCTTATTCTCCTCTATCTTAACCACTATAAAGGCTACAGGAAATATGAACTTATTTACCCAACCTAAGGCATATTCAACTATCCCCTCGGTGTCACACTTGTTTGGTCTGCCAGCTGTAAAGATATTGGCACAAACCTTATCTCTCCAACCTCATTCTCCAGTTTCCTAAAAATAGACGAAGGTATAAGATTAATTGTTGCACTGGAATCACATAAAAATTTATCAAATTTAGGAGTGTTAGAGAGCAAAGTATCGTAAAACTCCCTGGATCTCCACACTTTTGTGGTAGTTTGTTTTCAACATTGCAATGCAATGATCTATGAACTTTATCAATGATGTCTTTTCTATCTTTCTCTTCTTTGTCAGGATCTCCTTCAAGAATTTAACATAAGCTGGCATTTGGGGAGAACTTCTGTAAATGGAAAGTTTACATTAACCTATCTAAACATATCTAAAAATATCGCAAACTTGTTGCCCAACTTTTCTCTATAGAGCTTTTGGGGAAAAGGTAGAGCAGGCATATGCTTGCCCTCTTCATTGGAATCCTCCCTTCTAGAAGTTTCCTCATTCTTTTTCTCTGCTTACTTCTTGCCTTTCTTCTTCTTATCAGCTTCAATTTTTAGTTGCTCCCCACTTTCTCTTTCAAGAACAACCTCTTTCTAGATTGGAGTGCAATATTTCAACACTTCCCCACTTCTCAAGGTCACAACATTCACTGTTTCTTTGGGATTTTTTTCAGTATCAACAGGCAGAGTACTTGGGATCCTCTAAAAAAATATATTTTTGCAATTTATCCCACTTGTCTCTCCAAGTTACACAAACCTGTGGCGCGTTCATTGATAGATGCAGCATGAGCATCTACCCTCTAACCCGTCTTCACAATGAAGAACTTAACTAGATCTCCTAACCCAGACTTAATTGGTTGTTGAGGCTGATATTGCAGCCTCTGTGGATTCTCAAAGCCCGGTGCTCTTTGTACTTTAAATTTGGTGTTGTTTTGTTGCCATGCATTTGCAATACTCCTAGTTGAACTCCATGAAAAATCAGGGTGCATTTGACCCGTTGCATTGAAGTTATAATCCCAAACAACGTTAACTTCCTCACTTGAGGCTTGACACTCATGAGTAGGGTGTCTTCTTCCATATATATCACATGTTGCATAAGCTTGTGAATTGAGGCTAAGGTCAAATTCCTTATTTCTTTGGCCATGACATCAAGCTGCACCTGCACAGATGTGTTAGCATCAACTTGGTGAACACCAGTTGATCTTCTTCTTTCAACACTTTCGGAGGGATACTGTTTTGCATCTTCAAATAACTCGTCTAGAATTGTACTGTCTCCTCTGAAGTCTTTCTCATCAACGGGCCTCCAGCTGCATTGCTCAATGTTTTCCAAGAGGCCAGTGTCTTTCCATTAAAAGTTCAATTATACTATGTTGAAACTTTCGAATTAACTCCTTAAATATCTCCCATGCTTCAAAACGCAATCTCAATTTCGTTCTAGCAAAAGTTGTTGATTTCTATTTTAAACATGCCCGTCTTAGCTGATGAGCAGCATTTATCAAGAAATTTTCTTGTCATCTTATCCCAAGTTCTAATCGGTCAATTAGGTAAACTTCAAAGCCAGTTCTTTGCAGTGTGAAGGAGAATGCCCTAAGGTAAACTACATCTTGTGTCACACCATTGTACGTAAAGGTATTCATTATCTCCTCGAAGTCCATTAGATGGTTGTTTGGATCTTTGTTTACCATAAAAATGGTAAAAACAATTAAATTTGTAAATGGGACTCTAAAAACAAGTGATCTATCACCAAGTTAGTTTGTTAGAGCAGTTAGTCCTAAAGCATGAGATAAAATGATAGAAATCGAGTTAAGCAAGGTAGTAATCTAACCAATAAGGGGCTATTGCCCGGGCGCAAAGCCAGCGAGTAAACACCTCGGGGCTGAGGTTCGATCCTATCTCAGCCTATCGAGGGTAATTGGGAAGGGGATAACAAGTAAAAATATAGCTAAGCAAAGCTCTATATCATCAACTTTGCTCAAAGTAATGAAGAACAAATGAGAAAACGATAAAGTGCTAAGGCGACCTCGAGGTCGATGAGGATAGACAATTTAGAAGAAAGAGAGAGATATATATATTATTGCATTTGTGGAGAAGTGGAGCAACATCAGCCGTTTACAAGGTAGGGTGAGTCCCCCGTATATAGGCGAGGGGACTCGGTATAGTACAAGGCACATTAAACATAGAGATATGGGGATGGGATGTCTGGATAAGGAACTAGAACCTATTGATCCTGGCTATCTTCTCGGCAGTTTCTCGTCTTCGTGACTCCCACTAAGTCGCGGAAAGATCGTCTGACCCTCGAGCCACTGCGGAGCCCTAGGTGATACTCGGGATAAGGAGCTCAATTATGATCCTATGGCCTCGACGTGCTATTAGGGTACTCCAAAAGTACCTCAATGGCGGGAAATAAGCTCCACCGATTTTACCACACACAGATAGCCTCCGCATTTCCTATGTCGAAATGATAGGAAATGATACTAAATCGTCGTCTCGAGGCCATTAATACTATGACGTCATCCATATAAGATCATTAAATGACATAGCCCAGGGAACCATGAGGGGTCGCCATCATATGCGACAATCGAGGAGACCGCGAACTGCGTTAGGTTCATCCTTTCTGCTTCCCCAATCGATTCCTACAAAAAGCTCTGATCGCTGGGTGCTCCTCATCTTTGCCCTTCCTACAGGATTGTGAACTAGAACCTATTTGATACGTTCACATCTTTCTATCTTTTTCTTTTTAGGAAAGGTTTCACCATTATTCATGGCTAACACCTCTAGGACAGTGCCTGATCGAGATGGCACTGTGTCGTCGTCTCAGTCGACTAGGGGGAGAATAAATTGGTTCCTTCTCTAGGGCAGTGGACTCCCCCCCAAAATTTCATACGTCAAGATATTTTGATGTCGAGACTCCCGCATCTATGATGGGCCGATATGAACATGTATCTCGATATATTAGCGTTATGACTGACATCAACAGAGTGAAGGAGGACTGTTGGTGGAGCAAAGCAGTGACAGTAGAAATCCCTGCCTCCTGTGATAACATTACCGGTTTTAAGGATGGCTTTCTTTACGTATACACCTATCCGTTCACCTGGGCCTCGATGCATCTGTTGGATCTCCTCCCTTGGAAATTGATCCGGTTATCCTCGACTTCTGCATTCAAATTCGAGTGACCCTTGTCCAGATCTCCCCATCTTTTTGGAGGATTATGCTGATGCTCAGGCACTTTACTGATGGGGTCACATGTGAAGTTTTCACACTCAATCATCTGGTCAGATTATACCGTCCTCGGTTGTACTGAGGCTTGATCAAGCTTCGGCAACGGTCCAAAAAGATTTTCTTTACAAGCTTTGATAAAGGGAAGGATCGAGGGTGGATGAGTAGGTTTTTTTGAGTGCGAACCTCGGATATCATCCCGGTCCAATGGATGTCCTTTCCCAAATGGTGGAACGATCGACGTAAGTATATTTTCCCTTTAATCGCTTCTCGATTTTTCTTTCTTGTCGTGATAACCCTTTTGCGACTTCCTCCAGCTTCTCCTTAGCACCCCGAGGAGGTCCCGGACTTGGCGAGGTGGATCAAGTATTTGGAAAGAAAGTTCTTGTATCATCTTCGATCCTGGACCATGATGGCCGATGGCCAAGAACCTTGGTGAGGTTTCTTTTATGCATGTGCCCTGTATTTTATACTCTTCCTGGGCTCTAATCAATGGATTATTGCATTTATTGTGTTGGTGCAGGCATTGGAGAAAATATGCTGATGAGGCCATCTCCCGGTGGTAAAACGGTGGCTTTGGGGCCCGGTACGAATAAGAAAAGGAAAATAAGGGACCTCTGAGCCGAACCCTTATGTCAGTGGGGAAGATGATGATGGCAGTTGGTTAAAGAGGAGAGCGAGGCCCAGTGATGGGGATCTGTAGGTGCCCCGATCGGAGGCTGCTGAGTCTGGGACGGCCGGGACCGACAGAGCTAATGAGGCAGAGGTCCTCAAAAAGGATGCTAATATGGCTTCGAATCGCATGGTCAAATTTGATGTAGCTTCTTCTAGCAGTTCTATGGGTTCAAATGATCAGAATTCGGGGCCTTCAAGGGAGTTCGCAGCTTGAACGACCTCATTCGTGATTATTCAATCTCATCGGTGGAGTTAATAGATGCTAAGAGGATGATCGGTGCAACAACTGGTACTTCCTTCGGAAGGGAAGGCTTTATTGCCAACATTCTTTATGGCATATTTGACGAAGTTGACCTCGACGTTTCTAGTGTTGTCGATGCAGTGGGGAAATCCTTGCAGCAGGTTATGATTTTTCTTTGGGTGTTTCTTCTCGCCCTCGGGAATTATTCATCATTTTTCTTAATTTCCACATTATGCCACAGTGCAAAGAAATATATGATCATGTCATCTCCCGGCTCCGTAGAGAACCTGCACGCCATGAGAAGGAGTGCGATACCGTTGCTTTGAAACTGCAAGACTCGGAGTCTCGAGATGCCCAGGGAGATAAAGAATTGAAGGCACTTTGAGCCTCTTTAGAGGTGGCGCTTCGGGAGAAGGTTGCTCTTGCTGTTCAGGTGTTCTGCTTTGTTCACATATGCTCCTCCGCTAAGTATCTATATGTGTTTTGTAATCACATATTCATCGTCTTGCTTCATATTGAAGGTCGAGCAGAGGAGCTTGAGGATCGATGAGTTGGAAACAGAGATCTCTAGGCTGAGAGAACGGAGCGAGAATGTGACCAGGGAGCTAATAACATCACGGGGCCTTCTCAGGCGCCCGTAAGGAGATTGTTTTAATGGTCGCAGCTAAGCTTGATATCGAACGAGACGCTTCTACTTACAAGGAGGATGCGGCTACAGTGCATGTGATGGCTTGTGACATATCCTTTGTGGCTGAGCAGAAACTGGTCCGAGCATTTGAACATACCAAGGTGAAGGGGAAAGGGAGGTCCTGGAAGAACTCAAAGCCCTTGGCTTCAAGTTTTTTGCTGACCTGGACGAGGCCCGTGGAGTAGTCTTCGAGCCTCCCTTCTCTTTTTTGTATGCCCCTTTTTTTGTTTCATATGTTCTCCCTTCAAGGAAGCGAATACTGCAAAGATGTTTGACCATCTTGTTAATATATGAAAGGAGCCTTTATTATGGTAGTTTTTCTCACTTTAGAGCACCGAGTATCGGGCCTTCAGAACCTTTTTGTATTTTAGAGACGAGGTTGAGTCAATAGGTCTTTCGACCAGACGTCGAGGATTTCCTGACATCCCCTGATTTCACAAATTATGTGGGAGTTAGGAGTAATTCTACCATTGCATTCCCCAAGGGGAGGGTGACGTTAACGCTACCAGAATTAATTGGCCTGTTTGGGCAATTGGTCAGTTGTTTCCTGGCCTTTATATATTCATCTACCCCACTCAAGCAATGATCCTGCAGTTTTTTCCTTTTACAAGTTCTTCTCTTCTGTAGATCCAGGCGCCTTATGCAAGCCTCTTCACTCCTCTACTTTAGGGAATTTGTGCCTGGATACCCCTCTTCTTCCCATTATTTTGTTGTGGCTATGGCCGCCGCTTCGACGTCTGATGCTTTGATAAAGGGGACTCCTTCCAGTATTCCACCTTTGACAAGCGATAGTGTCCCTCTCCCGATGTCGGGGGAGCGATGCTCAGAGCATACTGCCTCGAAGAGCGTTGCTACACTGAGGAAACCTCACAGTATTCCATTCTACCGGGGGCATATGTCGAGGATTATTTCTTCGGTGGTGGAAGAGAACCTCAGGGCGATTAGGTGAGAATGTGGATAGGGGGGAAGGCGTGCTTGTGGAAGCCACTTCCACCGAGAAGAACATCATGATGTATGATTAAGGTTTCTTGAGTGTGTACACCCATGTTCTCGCTCCAGGTTCCCCGGACTAGGTTGTGCTTGATTTTTGCAAAAGGTATCAAGTAACACTAGTACAGGTTCACCCCTTCTTCTGGAGGATAGTGTGGTCAATGAGATACTTTGCCGACAAGACCGGGATAGAATTTACTCTTGGTCACATCATAAGGTTGTACCGGCCATTATGCTTTCGGGGCCTGGTTGCTCTTCAGCGTAGGTCCACTCGAGCTCCTATGATCGGCGGTCAGGAGGATGAAGATTATGGATTGAGCTGCCAGTTCATTTGAGTTCGGACGACCGACATTATCCCCAGATAAATCTTACTATTCCTTGAAAAATGGAGCTCCACACGTAAGTACTCTATTCGATATGTCTTTTTCTTCATTTGATGTCGGATCCATAATAATTTCTTCCTGTCCTTTGCTTATAGCAACTCATTGGTTGTCCAATGAGTTTCCAAACGTAGCCGAATGGTCTTGTAAGCTGGTAGCGTGCTGGACTCATGATAGGCACCAGTGGTGATATCTTTCAAAAGGGAGTTGGGAGGTAAAGCACCATGGTAGGTGCCTGGCATACTCTTCCCACCCTTCTCTTTTCCTTTTTAGGGGCGACCTCCTCATTGCTGACTTGCTCAATTCTTTTATTGTAGGTGACAAAAGTTCATTCGAGGCGAGACTGTCGGTTCAGGAATCAAGGAGCACTGGCAAAAGGAAAGATGTTCCGTGGTGTGAGAAGGCTCGCGGTGAGGCACCTTCTCCGCAGCGGTTGAGAGGAGACAATCCAATCGGTCGGCCATCTTTTGAGATTGAAGTTTTATTTGACATAGTTTCGACCATCGGTGAGGCTCATTGTCTCGGCCTTGCGGTGAGTTTTCGGCTGCGACGGGGATATTATGGTCATGTGCTCCTTTTTTATCTTTACACACCTGCCACCTCTCTTCCAGGCTTTTGATAGGCTCAAAACTAAGCTGCTTCACCACGAGGCCCAGCTATGGGGACTTCGGTAAAAAGAAAAATCCCTCAAACTCTGCGTGGCAAAGGAAAACAAGCTTTTTTTTTATGGTGAGAGGCGGATCGAAGCCGCACTTGTGAGGCCCTTTTGCAGAAATAGGTATTCTGTCTTTCGCGTTGGCTCGTATTTCCCTCCTTCCCTTTTTTAATCTTGTCGGCCTTTGAAGTGCTACTATTTCAGTTGAAGGGCAAGGCGGACGAGCAGGAGCAACTCTGGGGTGAGGTTGGTGCTGCCAAACTCGAATTTACTGAGCTGCGAGCGCACGTTAGTGCCTATTCTTAAGCCAAAGAGATAGCTTAGGCTGCGTCATCCATTTTTGAGGCGCAAATTCAGGCTGCTCGTGCGAATGACTTCGTTCAGGCAAAGATGATTACGAGGCCCTCATCCGAGCTATCAAGGGCAAAAATCAAGGTGGCGAACGTTCGGGACGAGGTCGTAATAAATAGCAACCGAGCGGGGCAAAAGATAACGGCCTATTCAAATAGTGGTGCTATTGCTAGGGTCGAGCTGAAGAAGGCCCTCGATCGTGCAGGCAATAACAGAGAATATGAGAGGTGCAGATCTCAGAGAGATATCCTCGAGGAGATTCATGCCAGAGGCTTTGATCTATCGGAGGAGATCGGACATGCCAAAGGAGCAGTGTTTGATGCCAAGTTTCTGATATCTAATGACGAGGAGGAGACCGCCAGGCTGTAGCTGCTAAAAAAAGAAAGGGGAACAAATATTCCCTGCCTTCTTTGCTGTGTGTATATATATAGCTCTCATTATACGACGTAGGCCGAGATTGCGCCTCGTCATTGATATGTAATAATAAAAAGGGGGCGAACCACGCAACTTGTAATTTCTATATTTCTGCTTGCTGGAGTTTTCACCGGACTGATTCGATCCCGGAGTAGCATTTTGGATTGCATGTTTTGACTATGTTTCGTTCTTTCTCCGAGTTGGGATCTGACACGAGCTTAAATATACCCTTGAGCTCGTTCGGGCTGGCAATAATGGTCTTCATTTTTTTCCCTTGGGCGTTTGGCGATTTTCCCGGTCCAGTCTCCAAGTCGCATTACGATTCGAGCTGTAATTGACGCTTGATATTTCCGAAGATTTCGGTTGGCGGTAGTGGCATCTATGTCATGCCCTTGGGCTTATTAGAATTTTCTGGTCCAGTCTCCGAGTCGCGTTGCGACTCGAGCCGTAATCGACCCTCAAATATTATTTAGTTTTCGGCCAGTGATGGTGGCTTTTCTATTGTTTGGTCATTGAAACCTTTTATTATAAGGCCCGGAGGGTTTGCTTAATTAATAATTTTGGATCCGGTCTCCAAATCGGGTTACAATTCAAGCTCACTTTAATCCTCAATTGGTTAATTTTCAAGCTGGCAACAATGGCTCTTACGCTGTATGCTCGTAAAGACCTTTTGATATGAGGCCCGGAGGTATGCTTAGCCGGCGACAATGGCTCTTACGCTATTTGGTCGTAGATACCTATTGATAATCGGCCTGAAGGCTTTTTGTAGGCTTTGTTTCCTCTTGTTAAGATCTTTTTGAATGTTTTTGCCTCACCCATTGTCGGTTCCGAAAGAACCTCGATTTCAAGTCATAGTCGACGTTGTTTTCAGCAGATCATAAGGTTCATAGCTCATAGGTCGAGTAGATCGACACTTTTGCGATTTTGGATTCGACGTGGTCGGGACTCATTTTTTTTGCCTATTAAGGGAAGCGTGATTTTTAACCGGTTCTTTTCGAAGTAGATTCGGAGGATTTTTTAGCGATGATCGAGCGTCCCCGAGTTGCATTTTTTGTGCTGTAACAGCCATTTTGACAAGAGTCATATGCGTTTGGCCGGGGCCATTTTTGATACCGAGAGGCAGTTTTAGGCGTCTACACTGAGGGTATGTCGTTTAGGGATTCTTACAAATGCGACGTATAGGCTAAACTGCGGGATTGTTCATGCCTGTTGAGTCTTAGAGTGTGTCACGCCTGTTGAGGTCTTACAGTGTATGGAGAATAGATATGGTTGAGCCGAGGCTGCCCGCTAGGGTGTTACGATTTCGGATTTTCCAGTGCGTGGAGATTGGTGGCAGTCTCTGAGTCATCGAGTTGTTTAAGCCTGAAAATTGCTTCTTGTCAGCTCGGAGTTTCCTCATAAGGGCTTGATAAGCCCGGCATTCCGACCCTAGGGTCATCCGTGTATCGAAACTTTTAAGACTCCGAGTATCTTCGAGATATGTCTGGCAGAGAGGTTTTTGCTGTGGATACACCGAAATAGTCTTCTTCGAAGTGTGGAATGCTTAAAAATATTCTTTATTGCTTGGTGAAAATATGAGTTATAAATACATGTTGTCCTTTTAGTGTGAGTTTGTCCCACACGGGTGTGACTTTTTCGATTATCCGATGTGCTTGTATGATTCCATATTGGAATTTTCAGAAGAGAGGATTATGATCTCATCGAGTCCCCTTCTTGGGGGCGTGCAACCTTGCTAATCATCTTGTTGGCAGAACCTTCTTCATGTTGAAAACCGGTCGAGGAAAGAATGCCCGGCGGGCCCCGTGGGGGCTGCGAATCCTCGAGCGGGGTCCAGAGCTACCGAATGCCTCAGCTGGCTACCTGCGTATAGATTAGCAACAAGAAATAAAGGAAATGATAAAGAGGGCGGAGTAAGTCATCCTCTCTGCGAGGTGCGTAGGCGGTGCTTTGGGCAGCGAGCCCAGTCGAAGCCTTCTGCCACTTCTGACTAGTCCTGACCGAGGGTGCAGTTATGCTTAGCCTTTGACTTCATTCGATAGGAATGCCGGTGATGGGTAATACGGGGGGGGGGGGGGATTTCCTCTTATCGCTAGTGGCTAAATAACTTTAGTCATGCATTTGTTGTGGGCTTTTACACCTTCGGCGGAGCAGGGCCGGAGTCGCCTCCAGGCAATGTACCCACTGTTGTCTGTATAAAGCATTCGTGCCCTATGTGCTCGCCGTATCAGCCTAAGCTCGGGCGAGCTGCACCGAGGGAGCAATTTGGTCATTGTGGCGATTGCCATCACGGACCTATCAGAGGTCCGGCACGAGAGCGACGTAGGTTCGGGTTGTCTTGTCGGATGAAGGAGGTGATTACGAATACCTTAATAATGCTGTGGTAGTATCTCGGCATCCTTTAACTCGAGCACGAGGGTGTCCTTTGGGAGCATTTTTTGGGATCGTCCTTTTCTATTGATGGGCGCTTACACTCTACATTCTATGAATCTTCGCAGGGTGCCTCCATCCTTTTACAGGCGCGACGATGTACCGCGGCTCGCCGGGTCTATTTTGCCCGATCTCCTTCCTCTCATGGAGCTGGATCCAGGTCTGCTCGCTCGCGACACTTTATGAAGACCTTTCTTGAATTGCATAGTTGGTGCTCTTTTGGGTCTGTGAGTGTGAGAGTCTCATGATTCCCATGGCAGCCCATGGTTTCCTTGAAGTGGTCCCGGTTCAATCGATCCGAGCCATCTGGAGTTCCTGGCTTCGCTTATGGTGACCACTATGCTTGGAACTACAACATTGAAGTCCTGCTCTATCGGGCGAGGTTTCCTTATCGGATGTGTCTTATTGAACCTGGTACCATTGGAGGTTCCTCGAGGGTATTATCCTTAGGCTGTCGCCTTTTTTTTGCGAGACGTGTTGCGTCTCAATTCATTTCTTCCGTTCGTGCTACATGGATGATGGCTCCATTCACTCAGTGTCAGCTTCTTTGCTAGGAATCTACCCAGATATGCCGAACCCGAGGAGGTTCCCTGGCAGTCGTCTACAGCCCTAGTTTGGGGTCCGTGTAGGTTTCGGCCATTCGACGGAATCTCGGTAGGATATCTGACCTGGCTTTGCTTGAAATGCCCTGGAGTCGCTGAGTATGCTTTGTTTAGATTTTGGGCGAAGGCCTGTGCCACCCACCTACTCAAAATCGGGAGCGGTCTCATTCGTCCTGTCGAGGAGAAGGGTGCGGCTTCTCGTGACACTTTATTTCATCTCCTTCCAGCCTTTGGTGCATTAGCCCCTTTTGGTGTTGCTTTGATGGCGTCGGTGCACACTTCCACGGACCGCACTGGTACGGTGAGCGAGTCCTCGAGGTCAGGTGCCGAACGGTGGTATTGCGCCATGGTTTCTTTCGAGGAGGTTTCTTCTAATCTCCTTATCGGCACAGGCTCGAGTTCTCCATTTTGGAGGTCGCTGTTCCTAGACGAGCGCGCATAAGTGGTGATGCGCCCGTAAGGACTTGATGTCCCGTCACTCCTAGGGATTTTTGTCGTTTCCAACTTTCATGAAATTAGTTCTCGGATCGTATCTTCGAGAGACCGTTGATGTAGTAGTTTTCGCGAGCATGATTCAATTCTTTCAATGAGGACTTCCAATATCTTTACCGCTACAAGGTAGGTTGTCGGTCCATGGTTATCTGATATCTCGGGCACTGGCCCGACATAGGGAGACATTTATGGTACTGCCGCATTGGGAGTCTCTGGGCGATTTTGCAGCTGAGCGATAGCCAAATGTCATTCCTGCAACATTTCAAAAATAATATGAAGATTAACTTCCTGTTCCACCAGAGCTGGGATTTTTTAGGCTTCCTTGGTCGACACGCCATGTGTCGTCATTGGTATGGGAGACTTTGTTGCCCCGCTGAGCAGGGTGTAGGCCCGTATCCGCTTGAAATGATCTAGATGCATTATCGGGGTCCTGCAGTGTTGCGCCAGTCGTTGGAATGGCCATACTGTTCTCTCTATGATTTCTGGGGTTATCATTCTTGAATCCTTTTTCGAGCAGGACATCAACCTGAAATCAAAAAGATCTTGGGCATGAATAAGTGTGAAAGATGTCGTACGTTCGAGTGATGAAACTAACAAGAGAATAATCACTATTATTTTTAGCCCCACGGTGGGCACTAAACTAATTACCGTGAAAATGGTAAGAACATTTAAGTTTGTAAATGGGACTCTAAAAATACGTGATCTATCCCCGAGTTAGTTCGTTAGAATAGTTAGTGCTAAAGCATGAGATAAAATGATAGAAATGGAGTTAAGCAAGTCAGTGATTGAACCAGTAAGGGGCTGTTGCTTGGGCACAAAGCCAGCCAGTAGACACCTCGAGGTTGAGGTTCGAGCTTATCTTTAGCTATCAAAGGTAATCGGGAAGGGGATAACAAGTAAAAATATGGCTAAGAAAAGCTCTATATCATAAATTTTGATCAAAGTAATGAAGAACAAATGAGAAAACTATAAAGTGCTAAGGCAACCTTGAGGTCTATAAGGATAGACAATTTAGAAGAAAGAGAGAGAGAGAGATATTATTGCATTTGTGGAGAAGTGGAGCAGCATCAGTCGTTTACAAGGTAGGGTGAGTCCCCTTATATAGGTGAGGGGACTCGGTATAGTACAAGGCGCATTAAATGAGATATGGGGATGTGATGTCTGGACAAGACACCAGAACCTATTGATCCTGGCTATCTTCTTGGGATTTTCTCGTCTTCGTGACTCCCGCTAAGTCGCGGACAGATCGTCTGACCCTCGAGCCACTGCAGAGCCCTAGGTGATACTCGGGATAAGGAGCTCAATTATGATCCTATGGCCTCGACGTGCTATTAGGGTACTCCAAAAGTACCTCAATGGAGGGAAATATACTCCCCCGATTTTACCGCACACAATCTTCGTTTTGCTTTCCTTTGAAGACACAACAAAGGTGCAGAGCAACCCTTGCTTGAACTCAAAATTGTTAGCTGTAACAGGAGGTGGTTTCAAACTTGATAAGCCTTGGTTGTAGACCATTCAAGCATAATAGCCAAGTGGTCTCCTAGCACTATGAGCTATGTTTCCAAACTGGTCTGGAACCAAAGGTTGATTCTAAGCAATTCTACGAGCCCTCTTCTCTTCATATATAATTTGCGCATCTCTAATAGCTACTTCCTCAGCATCCCCTACAACTTTTTCTCTTTGTTGGGTTGCCTCTCTTGCAGCTAAATCAACATTATCATCATCTCCAGCCATAATTTCTTTATTTGATGATTGCCTAACCTTCTCTATATTCGCCGGGAGATTTCTTTCATTCCTTAACTGCCACAACTATTTTTCAATTTTTGATTTGTATGGTAGCACTTCCTTCCCAGAAGATCGAGCCATGCACCAATCTAACATGTAACCTGTGCACCATTAAAAAACACCAACCGTAAAAAGAGAAAATAAAATAAATGAAAAACAATTCTTGAATTAGCACTACAAAGTATTTCAAACACTATTGATTGCCAATCCCCAGCAACAATGCCAAGAATTGACGAGCGCAAAACTCACACTTAAATATGTTCGCTAGTCGAATATAGTAAAATATAATATGGTATCCACATGGTTTGGAGTGAAACGGTATTATCGTAGTTCATAGTCACATTGCTGTCCAAGATGATTAACAATTGAGATTTGTATGATTAAAACTAAATTTAACTAAGAGTCTAAAATATTGGCCTATGACAATCGACGCAAGTAATGAGCAAAGAGGGTTATCAATTGGGAAAATATAAGTTTTTGACGGGAAAGGTGCAAGATAATTGTTTGGAATCTAACTCTAGTTAATTCACTTCTAATTTTCAAGTGGGTCTCTCGAAACAAATTGATTATTAGTTCAAATGTTTAGTAGGAACTACTCTCTCGATTAAGTCTCAACCTCACATGATGAACCAATTTAAGCTAGGTAAAGATCTGCAAGAATTTGTAGTGGATTGGTTTTTAGGAGAACCTCCCTCGATTATCCTCCTAACTAGGTTTAATCAACATCTAAAGTAGCATCTTTCGATTACTAAGAAGACTTAATGAATTCAACCAACAAAATAGAATGAAAAAATATCATAAGTTATGCCTCTCGATTACATGAACAAGTGAATATAGATACAACGATTAAAACAACCAAAACGATTAAATACTAACTAGAGATAATACCCACAAACAAAGATCAATACACCAAATCCATGAAACCCTTAAGAGAACTACTTCTTAGATATGGAGCAATTCATCACAACTATGATTAAGTTAAAGGAAAACATAAAAGATCCAATTTTGTGTCTTGATTGAGGATTGAATGATGAAATCCTTGTGCTATTTCTTCTCCACCTCCTCCTTAGATTCCTTCTCTGTAAGAAGTGTCAAAAGTCTAGAAAATAATGTTTTCCATGTATATATACCAAGTAGGGTCGGTCACATATGAAACACCTTTTGTTACGCGAAATAGGATAATTACTCTATAAAAAATATACAGGCACGACGCATGGGACGACACGCCACATAGGATGCTTGTGGGGAACTTCAAGGACCTTCCAAATTAAACAAGCAACACAAATATACAGCCACGGCACACCACACGCCTCCCCATGCCCTGTGGCAGTGCAATATTCTCAGAGCCAGGCTTTTTGCTTGCTTTTTGAAGTTCAAATGTGGTTCTCGACCCCTGAACGCTATCCCAGTTTAATCCTTAAGGCTTTTATATATACATCAAAGCTCCAAATGGATCAAATTAACTCCATAACATATATATCATACGAAATCACTCGTATAATGGATAAAACACATAATTAGTAGAAAACACTAGCAATTAAAGCTCAAACTCAATTAAAAAGCAGTAAATGAGAGGGAAATAAGCGACTAAAACACGAGATTATAGCCTACCTTTAAAGACACACAGGAAGAAAGCAAGAAGTGGCCAAGGAGCCAATTCCACCCTAGTAGTGGCGGTTGATTCTGTACCTAACAATAAAGGAGAGCAACCTGTCACGCCCCAAAATTCAAGGAGCGCGACCGGCACTCAACCGAGTAAACCCGACTGAGCAAGCCTGGCAGGTTTCATACATACTACCCAACCCAACTCATAATTAAATAAGAGATGGACTCCATTAAAAATACTTAGTAAGTATTTTATTAACAATTCCATTTCATTTCCATTAGCAGCTTAAATCATAAATATTGAAATATTACAAGTTTTGTAAATCGTTGCCAAATATAAATATTTCAATCTTAATTCCAATACCCAACACAACCCACAACATGTCTACGGAGCCTCTAAATATAATTGAATAATAATACATAAATGCCGGCAACAAGGCTCCGGCTATACCTTACACAAATACAAAAATAAGATTACGGGAAGAATAGCGGCATAAGCCACGCAGGGCCCCGAGGGGAATGGGCTCACCAATACAGCTGACGGAAAGTGGAGGAGGTGCTACTTCCGGTGGACTGGAGTGCCTGCTATAGAACTACCTACAATCATAACATGAATGTAGCGCCCCCGGTAAAAGGGACGTCAGTACATTTGAATTATACTAGTATGTATAACTAAACACCATTTTACTAGAAAAAACTATCAAACAGGTACAAGTAAATTACATGGGTAAATAGAGGATGGAATTCATATAATATTTCATACAATTTCCAAAACATAGATTGGGGCATTGCTGTCACATGTTCACCACTATTCTCAATACCACCGCCATCGCGAGTGGAGTCCAGTCACGACCCGACCGGCTAGGTCACCTTATTGGAGGGATTAGTCTCAATCAATATTTCATTTCCCTTATCTGGAATTCAATATCAGCACATTACCACTATGTGTGCGGCATGGTATCCGATCATGACCCGATCGGCTAGGTCGTCTTGCCTAGGCATTACTCCATTCTCATTAGTCAACACCTCCAAATCTTAATTCCACACATATCATAAGAATTCCTAGGCACTCATGGCCACCATCATCACATCGTTTTCCCTTTTCAATAGTCATTTTACAAGTTGTGATTATAGACACATATATCAAAGATAATTCAAGTTGCAATCACAGGTAAGTGAGCACATAGCTAGCATGAATAATTCTTTGTTTCGATGTTGGCTTATAGCCCAAGTATTTCAACACATAACTGTTTTTTTTCATCATTCACTAATTATCAAGATTGGTACATTATTCACATTGAGGCACATTCTTCACGAATGTGTATAGATATATGAAAATCAATTAATGCGTAATAACAATCAATACACTAACCAATTAAACTCTTACCATACTTTCGTAAATGACAACGGATCTCAATTTCTAATAAAAAGGGGGTTTTAGCCATACATACCTCAATAAATCATTCCTTACTCTATTACGAATTTCCGGAACTCTTAGCACTTCGATCTATTGAGTATGAATTACAAATGTCATGCCCCAAACTCGAAGGACATGACTGGCGCTCGACCGGGTATCCCCGATCAAACGGACCTGGGTGCCTTTCCTAACCCATGAGCTACCCCTTGTTTTCCTTATTCAATATTCCAAGAACTAGCCATATAATTAAT
>MU748507.1:5515-18450 GCA_026770625.1 Nicotiana glauca | reverse complement strand
ACTACTCAGTAGGATTTTCCTAAACTCCACTAAATCACTGAGCCAAAAACTGCATTTACAAAACTCTTTGTAAACCTACGGATTAACTCTAATCCCAGTGTAGCACACAACATCAACTGTTGCGACACCTTCAAGTTAACTCTAACTTGAATACTCAAAGTGCCTAATACAATTGCTTCTAAGAAAGCTGAAAGATACAATATTAAAACCTACTACAATTGAACTAGACTTAGAACAAACACAATGATATAACTGGTTCTTCTGTCTTAGTTCATGTAGCTTCAGACGTGCACACTTGTATCTCCCATATATTGCTTGCTAATCAGACTTGCTCTTTTTGCTAACAAATATGCTTAACTTCTGCGTATGTGCATTAACTGTAAAAGAGAACAACTTGGTTATTTAATAGATTAGTAGTTAGAGTTTGATCGAGACTCCAATGCTTATCCTTAGTCGATTTGAGTCCTTAACCAATACAAACTCCCATATGTATCCTAGCTTAGGATTGTGTTCTCCTGTCATAAGGAGACTGTCCTCCTTAGAACTCAATTCAACCTTTTTGATTCTGTTCAAAAGATATTTGTTGCGCAATCTTCAATACATATCTTCCTCACGTGCCTTTCATATGCAATGGTTATGACTAACTGTGTCTTTCAAGATGGACCAGGTCCTTCCCTGAGTTCATTTGTCAATCTTCAAAACTTCAACTGAACTTGGGCCAACACGCATTTATATGACCCAAATTCAAATCTCAACAAAGTTGAAACATGTCAAAAACTGCGGGTGCATTTATGTGACGCAGTTCGAGATGTATTTTCACGACGTTGCAATTCTCTTTAAAAATAATAATAATAAAAGCGGTAAAAAGTTAAAATTTGCACATAGGTTTAACATATATTAAAATCAGACAATTTAGCCAAATATAACAGTTGAGCGACCGTGCTACAATCACAGAACTCGGGAATGCCTAACACTTTCTCCCAGGTTAACAGAATTCCTTACTCGGATTTCTGGTGCGCAGACTGTTAAAAAGAGTGAATAATTTCCTTGATTCGGGATTCTAAACCGGTGACTTGGGACACCATAAATCTCCCAAGTGGCGACTCTGAATCTCTAAATAAACGAATCTCGTTTCGATTGTCCTTTAATTGGAAAAACTCCCTATATTACGCCCATTCGCGGGGTGCATTAGGTAAAAAAGAGGTGTGACAGCTCTGGAGACTCCACTGGGGATAGCAACCCAGAACGTTTTATTCAGGGTTCAGAATTCGAGCTTAGAATAATTGTTGTGTTTGGCTTTATCTGATTTTGCTACATGATCTGTGCTTAAATGTGCAAATTGACTGCTTTTACCGCTTTGAAATTATTTGAACTATATATAAACTGCTACGAAACCCTTCTTCTGAGTCTTTTGAATCTGTGGTGCACACGTGCGCGTGGCCCACTTTCTGTTAGCAGTCATACCAAATAGAACGAAGTTGGGTCAAGTAACTAGGCCGGGCAGACTTTAGTGCTCCCGGTACGTTACCCCCACTTCGGCTCGAGCTGTCCGCTCAGGTAAGCCAGGTTTAGAACAAAAACCCTTGTTTTGAACCTAGAATAACACAGCTTCATATTGGATCCCTAGTAGGAACACTTATTTGCATCATGTTGCATTTGACTTAGGGGACTCAACACAGGGGTTGGGTCCGTCTAGGAACAGGTAACCTGAAATGAAAAAAGACCATCCTGCTGCATCCTGTTTGTTTTACGCATTTATTTGCTTCGGACATGCATGATGACCGGCTTTGAAACATTGGGAAAATTTTAAAAGAAGAGAAAAAAATAATAATAGCAGTGTAGAGAGAAAATTACCTATTTTTTGAAAAATCAATGTCCAAATAGCATCGAAACTCTGCCGAGATTTCGAGAAAATAAAAAGAAAAAAAAGAAAAAGAGGAATTATTTTTTTAGTTTGATTTATTTGAAAACCAAAAGAAAAGAATCTTGTTTTCAAAAACAGTTTGTTTTATTTAGGCAAACTATGCCGGTTTGATTCTCACAGGGTGTGAGATACGTAGGCAACCCTCATCGGGTCCAACCTCCCCTTTTGCAAAAATAACCAAAAATGTCAAATTTTAATTTTTGTCATAAATAAGTCAGGTGATGCCGCTCTTGTCAAATATAGCCGAATGTTCCCGAAAGGGACGCCAGAAGGCTGACTTTGCATAAACGGTCACTTTTGGCCATTTTGTAGTTTTTTGGCCAGTTGACCCACTCAGCCTTAAAATCTTCGTCCCTGAGGCGCTGAAAGGCCGTGTTTGCAATATCGGTTTTTTTTTGTTTTTTTTTATTTTTTTATCTTTTATTTTTGAAAAAACAAGAAAAAGAGTCGTAAATAAGTCGTGATGTTGTTTTTGCCGGAAGTAGCCGAATGTTCCCGAAAGAGACGCTGGAAGGCTGATTTTGCATAAGCAGCCACCTTTGGTTATTTTTAGGATTTTGGCCTGTTAGCTAACACAGCCTTAAAATCTTCGTCCTCGAGGTGCTGAAAGGTCGTGTTTGCAAAACCAGGTCTTGTATTTTAATTTGAAAAACAAGAAAAAGGGTCAGCGGGCAAGTGTATACCATTTGGATTTTTGGTCAAAATAAGCCGAGCCAGCTTCGGCGATGTCTTAAACCGTTCTTGCCAAGATAGCCTTAGAGTATCTGTCAGTTGTCGAAAGGCTGTTTTCATAAAAGAACGGATGAGTTTGTGAAGTGTCACAAAATAAATCCTCCCCGGCCTCAAAATTCATGAGAAATTGGGAAAGGGCCACGTTTGCAAAAGTAGCCATTTGGCTAAAATTGACATATAGGGGAAGGAATTTGCCAGTCTATTTTTTAATTTGTATTTCTTTTGATTAGAGCATGTGGGTTGTTTAATGTTCGAGTCTGTAGGTCGTCTTTTCGTCAAAGTCTATTAGTATGGTCAGTTTTTAAACCTATGTTATCAAGTTTGTTTTATTATAAAAATGAAAAAAAATCTTTTGTTGTTGTTTACCGTGTATCTGTCAGAACTACGCACGGTCTGATTCATGCGGGGACATGATACGTAGGCAATGCACATAAGATTCGACCACAACCATATATGTATATAAAAAATGAAAAAAAAAAAAGAAGTAAAAAATATTGATAATAATAAGGACTGACTGAGTCCATTCTAACATGTTTTGAATTATGAAGAAAGTTGAGGTGGTCGGTTTGTGGCAAGCGAACAATGCAAGATCCGAGGAAAAATGATAACTGACATCAAAGCTGTTACAAGTTTTCAAGAGACTCATGGCCAGAGAGTCCAACAAGAGTCTACTATGATTGGGGAAAATAGAACACCACAAAAGAAATTGACTAAAACATGTCAAGCATGGGCCAATGGTCGAGGAGAGCCCCGTCATGAGTCACAATTTGCTACACAACAAGAGCACCACTCATATTCGTCTGATCTTCCAGCACACATTGAGAAGCATGCCCGAAAGATGATAGAGGAGGAAATAACCCAAAGAGTGAAAAGCTTAGAACAGCGGTTGAAAAACACGCAAGGGTTGGCAGGTCAAAAGAGTGTTGCTTTCAAAGATCTATGTCTGTTCCCCGATGTCCACTTGCCGCCTGGTTTTAGAATTCCCAAATTTGAAAAGTACGATGGACATGGACACCCCATAGCCCACTTGAAAGGTATTGCAATCAACTAAGCTGTCTAGGAAGAAATGACGAATTGCTAATAGCTTATTTTGGGGAAAGCCTTACAGGAGTAGCATCTGAATGGTTTCTGGATCAAGACGCATCTCGCTGGTACGTCTGGAATGACATGGAACAGGCCTTTGTCAAATAATTCCAATACAACATCGATACTGCCCCAGACCGCATTTTCCTTTCCAACCTGAAGAAGAAACCACGTGAAAGTTTCAGGGAATATGCCCTTAAATGGAGAGAGCAAGCAGCTCAAGCTAAGCCACCCATGGATGATCACGAGTTAATCACTGTCTTCCTTCAGGCTCAAGAGCCGGATTACTTTCAGAACATGATGTTCGCGGTTGGTAAATCCTTCTTAGAGGTAATCAAAATGGGAGAAATGGTAGAGAACGGTCTTAAGACGGGCAGAATTATAAGTCAAGCAGCTCTCAGGGCTACAGCTCACTGCTATCCAAGTTGAATCTGGTGACGCGAATGAGAGGGATGAAGAAGTCATGATGATGTCAGGGTCAAGAAGAGGTCCCAGAAGAACAACATGACGGTATGCACAGCCTCGACAGGTTTTCCATAACTCCCTGAGCGTTACTATCCACCTCAGAACCCATCGTACACAGTTGGTCCACCTCAGTACGTTGTCCAGCCATCAAATCATCCAAGAAAACGAGCACGAGTGTCACAAAATCTCCACCAGCTTCCGCAGAATTTCCAAGTGCCTTATAACCCATATCCAAGCTAGGGATATAGAAGGGAACAGAAGCTGAAAGATAATTTTACACCAATAGGAGAGTCCTATGCAAGCTTATTTGAGAAGTTAAAACAATATGACATGATTGCACCCATTCCTCGAAATCATGTGGACCCACGTGCAAGGAGCTTTGACCCATCTAAAAGGTGTGAATACCATTTCGATGCCCAGGGACACAACGTGGAAAGTTGTCGGGATCTGAAAAGGGAAATAGAAAGGATGATCCAGGAAAAGTTGATTGTGATTCAAGACAGTGACACCCAAAATATCACGATGAATCCTTTACCTACACATGATGATGCATACTTTGTGGGAATGATTCCTGGTGACATGGGGTATGAGAATTCACTCGGGAATTTGCCGACTGAAATTGGAGAAGGCTATAGTGATTCTGATAATCGGATTTGTGGCTAAATGTGAGGCTTATCAATTGGAGAGTCATGCGAGAAAGAATCTTGGTGGCTTATTTTATTATCATTTCTGTTGTCCAGGTTATTTCAGGGTTGTAATCTAGATGTTGTCTGTAAATCAAACACTTCCATCTTTTGATTTTGTCCAGTCCCTTCGGTCGTAATATCTCCTTTAATGTTGTCTAGGTTTGTTCTAAGGGTTGTAACCCCATTTTAGTTTGTTTATTTTGTTGTTCGAAGTTGTTGTCTCGTCGGTTGATGCAATGTCCTGTTTTCTATTATTTCTAGACATTTTTTTTCTTTTATTTAGTCCTCTCCTTTCTATAGTTCTTTTTCTGTCAACTCTAGTGACATGACGTGCGCACATAATTTTGGCCTAATCTTAAAAGTTAATCATGAAGCAATTGGAAGATGATCGGGGCGTTTAAGGGAAATAAGAACATGTTGAGATCATCTAAAGCCCGAACCATGTGAAACTGGGGTTAATAGAACATAAAGGAACCCATGTGAAACTGGGGTTAATAGAACATAAAGGAACCTTATGTTGAATGCCGCATCAGCTGGAAATTAAAAGACAAGCTTGCCAAATTGACAGGGGTCGTTCATTATAATGAAAATGAGAGTGTTTCCCAACAGTACGTTAAAAATGACAAATGAAAAGGCAAATGTGTGGATATAGCTAGCAAGTATAGCACAATCAGAAGATGTCACAAATGTTTTCTTAGTCGCGTTGTTTGCGTTTGGTAATTTTCGAAGATTGAAATAACGAAGGCATTTTATTCTGCTACCCAAACACTTTATCCTTCGTCAACCCTTTGAGCTTTATTTGTTTTCTTTCATACCCCTCCTTCGGAATCAGTAGCAAAGGTTAGAAGCACAAATATGGAAGATAAAGAAAAAGAAAAAGAAAAAAAATGAAAAGAAAAACTAGAACAACGAGGAATTGGGAACTACATTTGACCTGATTCCTCAAAGAGGATACGTAGGCGCTTCACAGCTCGGTCATAGTGTAACAAAGTGTATCAAAGTGTAACATAGTGTAACATATGTTATCATAGTGTAATAAAAAATCAAAAATCCCCAAGCAAGGGCAAAAGTTGTGTTTGTTGTAAATAAATCTAGTTCTGAAGGTTGTAATTTTGAACCTAAATTGATTTGTTTTGAGCCTTTAAATACCCTTTCTTTCTAGCCTATCCCAAAATCCCACATTGCGATCCACAGAAAGACCTTCTGATCAGTCTTCAAAAGATGCCAAGTCAGACAAATGAAAGAGTCTTATCGATAAACATAGCACTCCGATCCCCAGCAGAAAAGACTCTGGTCCCCTACAGAAAAGAAATATGACAGAGTCTTAGTAGTAACACCCCAATCCCCAGCTCAAAAGTAATACAAATGAGAGAGTCTTATTGGTGAAAACCTTTACGGGCACCTTAAGGCGACTATGAGTTGAGAGAAAGGTCAAAATGAGAGAGGCTTGATAGAGAAAACCCTTCGGGCACTACAAGTCGAATAAAGGTTGAGAATCAGATGGGAAATCACCATACGAAGATATCAAAGACGATTAATGACGGAGAATAGGCCACATGTGCATGTCGCGACCATTAGAGTTGGTATCCGCGTTTGATAGGTTTTTATTTTTATAGTTTTCTTGTTTAGAGAGTCATCTCTTTCTTTTATCTTTATCATGTTCCTTCTTATCATTCTCCTTTCATAAAAAATTCCCCAGCAGAGTCTGTTTGTGAGATATGACTTCAAATTTTGCCTTCAGCTTTCCAATTATGCAAGACGGAATCTGATTAGAATAGCCAAGTGGTATAAGTCAGGAAGGAACAAGCGCAAGGCCAGTGCCAAGAAGGATATTCCCCAGCAAGAGGAGATTGACAAAGGGATGGACCAGTGTCAAGAAGGATATCCCCAGCAAAAATCGAAGGCCAAGGCCAGTGGACAAATTAAGGTAGAACAATGTGGAGAGCGATGGACATAATTTGGAAATTCATATGAGACTCAAAGGTCGGAGAAATGTCAGTTCCCAAGCTATGCCACAAAAAGAAGGGGGATATCCCAGTAGAAAAGGTATTTTTAGTGGCACGGACGAACAAAAAAAGTGGTTCATCTGTAAAACATGCAAGATCCTCAAGCGGAATCAACTGGCATAGGAATGTGGGGGTCAGGATACAAGTGGAAAACAACGGTGAGAGGTTTGTGAATAAAGAATCGTCAAGAAGGTAGGAAGTTATCAACCAAGTTTCAATATGGTCAGACGACACAAAGCAGGGCAAGTCGTTCTAAGACCAGCAAATAATATCATCCCCAGTAAGTTTTGATAGTGTAATGGAACGCAGAGCAGGGAAGGGAAAAGGAGAAAACCATCCCCAGCAGGGGTGGCACAACCACTCACCACGTTTTAAACTAACAAATTTTCTTTGACTTGAAGCAGGTAAAGGAAATGTCATTGATGGCAGAGAGGCATGATAAAAGGAAGATTATTAAACTGGGGCAGAAAATTTTCTTTCCATTTTGAAAATTTTCTGGAAATCAGTTTTGGAGGAAGGAAAACACAAACTTTAAGTGAAATAGCCTTGGAAGAAGCCAAATGACACAAGGGAAGTGGTCTTTGAACCAGTGTTATCCCCAGCAGTGTTGAAAGAAAGAAAATAACAAGTTTTAATGAAAGGAGTCGTATCCCCAGCGGACAGAACAAAAGGATGAAGCTTGTGTTCAGAAAAAACAAAAAGCCAGTGTCATCCCCAGCAATTTTCAGAAGAATAAAGCATGAAGGAATGAAAATTCCCCGGTAGTGTTATCCCCAACAACTTTCAGAGAAATGAAACACAAGTTTTGAAGGAGGATGATATGGTTTTGAAAAAGAAAAAAAAAGATTCCCCTAGTAGCGTTATCCTCAATAGCGTTATCCCCAGCTGATAACATTTTTATCCCCAGCAGTATTGAGAGAAAATAAAAGTTTTGAAGAGAGTAGTTTTGGGAAAAAAAAAGGGAAGAAAGGAGATTCCCCCAGCAGTATTATCCCCAGCAGGTAAGTAATTAATTCCCCAGCAGTGTTATCCCCAGCAGTTTCAAGGGAAGACAACACGAGTTTTGTTTTTAGGGAAGTAGTTCCAAAAGAAGGTACTCCAAGTAGGAGGAAGTGGTTTAGAAGGTAAAAGGGGAAAACAGTAAGAGAATGCAGATGAAATTGTTGTTGAAGTCAGGTGCCCGCCTGAAGAACGGAAAGGCATTATCTTTCAAAAATTGTGTTTGAAGTTTTAAGTTATAGTTGAGGTCAGGTGCCCGCCTGAAGAACAGAATGACATTTTATTTTTAAGTTGTTGTTGAAATTTTAAATCACAATTGAGGTCAGGTGCCCGCCTGAAGAACGGAATGGCATTTTATTTTTAAGTTGTTGTTGAAGTCAGGTGCCCGCCTGAAGAACGGAATGGCATTTTATTTTTAAGTTGTTGTTGAAGTCAGGTGCCCGCCTGAAGAACGGAATAACGTTTTATTTTTAAGTTGTTGTTGAAGTCAGGTGCCCGCCTGTAGAACGGAAAGGCATTATCTTTTTAAATTATATTTAAAGTTTTAAATCACAATTGAGGCCAGGTTCTCGCCTGAAGAACGGAATGGCATTTTATTTTAAGGTGTTGTTGAAATCAGGTGACCGCCTGAAGAACGGAAAGACATTATCTTTTTAAATTGTATTTGAAGTTTTAAATCACAATTGACGTCAGGTGCCCGCCTGAAGAATGAAATGTCGTTTTATTTTGTTGAAGTCAGGTACCCACTTGAGGAAGAAGGAAGATAACACAAGTTTTAAGGGAAGGAGGAAATCATCCCCAACAAGAATGTCATTAACCGACCACCATTTTCAAAACTGAAAAAAAATTTCTTTGTATGTAACAGGAACAAAGCAGTACGAATTTTTCTCCTAAGATATCAAAATCTTAGTCCAATGAATTCTCTCCTAAGATAAAAAATCTTAGTCCGATAAATGTTTTTCTCCTAAGATAAAAAATCTTAGTCCGATGAATGTTTTTCTCCTAAGATATCAAAATCTTAGTCCGATGAAGTTTTTCTCCTAAGATATCAAAATCTTAGTCCGATGAATTTTCTCCTAAGATAAAAAAATATTAGTCCGATGAATGTTTTTCTCCTAAGATAAAAAAATCTTAGTCCGATGAATTTTCTCCTAAGATGAAAAAATCTTAGTCCGATGAATTTCCTCCTAAGATGAAAAAATCTTAGTCCGATGAATGTTTTTCTCGTAAGATAAAAAAACTTAGTCCAATGAATTTTCTCCTAAGATAAAAAAATCTTAGTCCGATGAATTTCCTCCTAAGATAAAAAATCTTAGTCCGATGAATTTTTTCTCCTAAGATAAAAAATCTTAGTCCGATGAATTTTCTCCTAAGATGAAAAAATCTTGGTCCGGTGAATTTCCTCCTAAGATAAAAAATCTTAGTCCGATAAATTTTCTACTAAGATGAAAAAATCTTAGTCTGATGAATGTTTTTCTTCTAGATAAAAAATCTTAGTCCGATGAATTTTCTCCTAAGATAAAAAAATCTTAGTCCGATGAATTTCCTCCTAAGATAAAAAATCTTAGTCCGATGAATTTTCTCCTAAGATAAAAAATCTTAGTCCGATGAATTTTCACCTAAGATAAAAAAATCTTAGTCCGATGAATTTTCTCCTAAGATAAAAAATCTTAGTCTGATAAATTTTTTTTTCTCCTAAGATCAAAAATCTTAGTCCTATGAATTTTTCTAAAGATAAAAAAATCTTAGTCTGATGAATTTTTCTCCTAAGATAATAAGAAGTCAGTTGGAAAGACTTAGAAAAGATAACAACAAAGAAGTGAAGGCAACACCCGGAAAGACCCAGATAAGATAACAAAAGGGGAAGGCAACAATTGAAAAATTGCAGATAAGATAACAAGAAAAACTGAAAGCAATAATTGGAAAAATTACAGATAAGGTAGTAAGAAGTGAAAGACAACAAGTAGAAGGTTTCAGATAAAACAACAAGAAGTGGGAAGCATCAATTGGAAGGTTTCAAGTAAAACAAAAAAATGGACCTAGTCTGATGAATTATCTCCTAGAGTCAAAATCTTAGTCCGATGAATCTCTCTCCTAAGATCATACAAAAATTGGATCTAGTCTGATGAATTATCTCCTTGAGTCAAAATCTTAGTCCGATGAATTTTTCTCCTAAGATCACATAAAATGGACCTAGTCTGATGAATTATCTCCTAGAGTTAAAATCTTATTCCGATGAATCTCTCTCCTAAGATCACACAAAATTGGACCTAGTCTGATGAATTATCTCCTAAAGTCAAAATCTTAGTCTGATGAATCTTTCTCCTAAGATCACACGAAATTGAACCTAGTCTGATGAATTATCTCCTAGAGTCAAAATCTTAGTCCGATGAACCTTTCTCCTAAGATAATAATGGCATTTTATTTTCCAAGAGTTGAAGTTGGGAGCCCGCCCGTATAACATAGGAATACATTCCAGTCTTTACATTTCAATTTGAAGTCGGGAGCCCGTCCGTATAATAGAGGAATACATTTCAGTCTTTACGTTTCAAATTTGAAGTCGGGAGCCCGCCCGTATAACATAGGAATACTTTTCAGTCTTTATATTTCAAGTTTGATGTCGGGAGCTCGCCCGTATAACAGAGGAATACATTTCAGTCTTTACGTTTCAAGTTTGAAGTCGGGAGCCCGCCCGTATAACAGAGGAATACTTTTCAGTCTTTATATTTCAAGTTTGAAGTCGGGAGCCCGCCCGTATAACAGAGGAATACATTTCAGTCTTTGCATTTCAAGTTTGAAGTCGGGAGCCCGCCCGTATAACAGAGGAATACTTTTCAGTCTTTATATTTCAAGTTTGAAGTCGGGAGCTCGCCCGTATAATAGAGGAATACATTTTAGTCTTTATATTTCAAGTTTGAAGTCGGGAGCCCACCCGTATAATAGAGGAATACATTAAAGTTTGAAGTCAGTAAAGCGAAAGGTTACGACAAAAAATCCCCAACATAAATCCAAGTTCAGTAAGCAGAAGGAAGGCAACGAGGGTCAGAAGAAGGTAGTTCAGGTTTTGAAGGAAAAATAATTCGAAGCTCACAAGAAGTGAATAAGCAGTTCAAGTTCGGGAATCAAGAGAAATCGACGATTCAAGTCAGAAAGAAACAAACATCAGAGGAAACACAAGTCAGCAAGACATCAAAGCACAAGAATCACAGGAAAGAGCAAATCTAAGAGCTAGAAAAGATTTTGTAACTCGTAGACTTGTTTAGTCTAGCTTCTTATTTTTTGTTTTAACATGGTGTAATAAGGAGGTCGGTAAGCAGTAGCAGCAGCAGCAACATCAGTAATAGCAAAATCACAGTTCCACGGTAGTCCCAGCTACCAAAACTTCTCAAACTACATTGACCTGATTCTCTTTTAGCTAGGGATATGTAGGTGACCTTTTGAAGCAAAGGTTTGGTAAAATCTTTCAAAAATGCTTCATACGGAGTACTCAAAAGGGCAAAAATCGCTCGTATCCGCTCACTTTATCTTTGCACAAGAACCCTTCGTATTTTCGGGCAAAGAGGGGCAGCTGTGAGCACGTGATATTTGCCCTATATGAGAATTACTCCCAAAAATTCAAAATAAAATAGTTTTGTGTTGTTTGCAAATTTTGTGGATTTTGTGTTATTTTTCTCTTATTGCTTGCGTTTGCGTGTGCATATTTATTTTGTTTTAATTAATGAAAAAAATATAAAAAATATGTTGCATGTGCATTTAGAATTTAATTTTACAATTAGGAGTAATTAAGTTTGCTTTACAAAAAAATGAAAACCGAAAAAATAACTTACTTCGCATTTTAGTGTCTAATGTCAAATTGTGTGATTTCCTTTGTATTTAATTTAATGCGATAATTATTTTTAAGAGTTTATCAGCATTTTAAAGTTAATTTTGGGTTTTACAATTTAAATTAGGATTTTAGGTTTTAATTTTGAAGATTAGTTTAAAAAGAAAAGAAAAGAAAACAAGATAAAGAGAAAAATCGGACCAGGCCCATCCCAAACCAGCCCAAATCCCACCCTTTACCCTGTCCAATCCAGCCAAGTCTTAGAGACAGGTGGAACGATGCCATTTAGGCATCTCAAATTTGAACCGTCGATCAAACAAATCGAACGGTCCAGTTCAGCCCCACCATCGAAGAAACGATGCCGTTTCAAGCCAAAATTTCTTGGCCGTTCGTCCAAAACCATCCAACGGCTCAGAATTCTCCTCCCTCACCCGCCTAAATGACCCGACCCATTCTCACACCCGGTTCGCCCCCATCATCCCCCAAACGATACCATTTTTTATTAGTGAAAGGATCCAGGCCGTTGATCTTAATTGATCCAACGGCCAGAATCAAATCTTCCCCCTCGTATATAAGTAACCAAACACACCCAGCCCCCCCAAGCCAAAACCCCTCGTCGTCTCTCACCTCTCAGAGATGACCCCAAATCTCACCACCGCAAACCACCGCTGACCGCCCGCCGGAAATCGCCCACGACGGCGGTTAGTCACCAAACCCCACACGTTTTACACCCGAAACTCCCCTCGACCTCCCCATTCCAAATCCCCACTCCATCATCTTCGAATCCCAACCAGGCTCTTCGAATATTCAATCGAAGAATCAGTCAAAACCCTAATCCATCCAATGGCCACCAAACTCACACCCCTTGTAACGACCCGGCCGGTCGTTTTTAGAATTTACGCCCCGATCCCCCATTAACTGCTTTCCCTAAGTTCATTTCTGCTATTTTGGTTTGCCGGGACGTTCGGTTCTAGGATTCGGAGTGTTTTGGGACACTTAGTCCTTAAATGAGAGCTTAAGAATTGAAAAATGGTCCGTACTTGGAACAGTGTGAAGACGACCTCGGAATGGAAATCTGATGGTTCCGTTAGCTCCATTAGGTGATTTTGGGGTTGGGAGCGTATTCGGAATGTTATTTGGGGGTCCGTAGCTCTTTTAGGCTTGAAATGCCGAAGTTTGAATTTTTGAAGTTTCCGGTCCGATAGTGAGATTTTGAT
>MU748504.1:75792-87112 GCA_026770625.1 Nicotiana glauca | reverse complement strand
AGCAGGCACCCACCTGGAAAACAAGGGAAGTACAATCCAAATTTTAGCTTTTAAATTTTAATATCTGATAACACGATATGCCCAGTCACCATACTGGGGTAGAAAATTTTCTTTGGTTGTTTATTTTGTCGTAAGCAGGAGCCCACCTGGAAAACAAGGGAATACATCTTCAAGCAATCACCAGCAGGAGCCCACCTGGAAAATAAGGGAATACATCTTCAAGCAATCGCCAGCAGGAGCCCATCTGGAGAACAAGGGAATACCTTTTCAAGCAATCGCAAGCAGGAGTCCACCTGAAGAATGGACACATATTTTAAAACATCGCCAAGGCAACAACCAGAATTCCATTTAAAGAACATAAGATACAAGTTCAAGGCAACACAAGAGCAAGTTTTAAGGCATAGATAGGATTTCTTGTAACTCATAAAGCATAGCTTAGGCTAGCTTCTTTTTATCTTTACATAGTATGATAAGGGGGTCAGTAAGCAGTAACAGTAGCAACATCAGTGGAATCACACTGACATGATTCCTGTTTAGCCCGGGATATGTACGCAACCTCTGAAGCAGGGTGCGGTCAAACTCTTCAAAATGTTTCACATGGAATATGCGAATGGGCAAAAATCCCTCATTACCGCTCGTTTGTCTTTGCACGAAAACTCTTCGTGTTTCCGGGCAAAGAGGGGCAACTGTGAGCACGTGATTTTTGCCCTAAGCAAATTATTCCTAAAATCCAAATAAAATGATTTTTCATAATTTTTACAATTTTATTGATATTTGTTGCATTTTTGTGTTAATTAGTTGCATAATAAACTCATAAAAATAGTAATAATACAAAATATGTATTTGCATTAGGAATTTAATTTCAAGTGGGTATTAATTCATTTTTAGAACAATTTAAAGAAAATCACAGAAAAATAGTTCATTTTAACATTTTTAATTAAAAATTGTTAAAAAATATATAGTTATTAACTTTAGGCTTTAATTATTGGATTAGTCTAAGTTTTCAACTTCATAAATCTAAAAAAAATATAATAATAAATTTGGAAGCAGAAAATAAAAATACAAAACAAAATACAAAATGAGAAAATAAATACAAAAAAAAAAAGGGATTGTTTAAAATTTTGGGCTAAATACCCTAAGCCCAAACAAAAAATACACCCAATCCAGTCCAAATCCGGTCAGCTTCAATTCTAACCAAACGACGCCGTTCAGATGCATTTGATCTCATCCTTTGATCATTTGGATCCGACGGTCGTATAGCCAGATCTCATTAAATATGAAACAACACTGTTTGGCTTTGGTTAATCTCGACCCTTCATCACCTTGATCCAACGGTTGAGACCTGATCTCATTAATAAGTGAAACGGCATCGTATAATTGCCAGGAAATCTGAGCCGTTCAATTGGATTAATCCAACGGTTGTGGTTGATTGTTACATGTTTAATACATATCATATACCAAACTTAAAATCAGAAACATTTTACCCATTCTGTCTCTCTCTTTACCCTAGCTGCCACGGCTTCCTTGCCGACTCCCGCCGGAACCCTACCGGCGGGAAACTCTCCTTTCACCAACCAGCCCCCAAATAACATCATAGAACCACCTCGAGCCCCTGAGTTCACCCCTCTACTTCTTTTCCTTCGAATCCCTCTCTAGCTTCTCGAATATTCAAAAACGTATCACCGGAACCCTAACTCTGGCGAACGCCACCTCAACTAACCTAACCCAAAAATAAATCATAACATCTCCTTGACATCCTCAACACGGTTCTGAAGGTATTGATCTTTAAGACTAAGTTGAACTGCTCGAATATAAGATTGAAGTTTCTCCGGTGAGTCAAAATTTAAGAAAACTGTCGCCAAACCTCCCTGGATTCTTGGCGATTTTGATAACTAAAAAAAAACGTACTGTCCAAGTAAACGAAAAAAAAAAAGCTAAGTGTTCTTTTCTTCTGTTTCTTTGTTTTTATTTTCTTGCATGTGATTGTTATATGTTTTTAATTGTTTTTCGTCTCTCAATTTCTGTTTGTTATAGCATCTTAATTTCTGATATTAGTATTAGGTTTTTAATAAATAGATTCTGATTAAATTTTGATTAAATAAATTGATATCAAAATTAGTATAATTGGATTTTCAGTGTGATTTTAATTGTTTGTTTCATTAGCTTTTGATATTAGTTAATCCTGATATTTGTTAGTATTAATTAGTTTGAGTATTTTTGGGTTAATTGACAGTAATTAGTCGATTTGGTTATAGTTGTTAGGTTCATAGTCGTTAGTTAATTCAAATAGTTAAATTCTGGTTGGTTTTGATAATTAGGGCCATAATAGTTAAAGCTGATAGTTAAATAATTCAGGGGGTAAAAGGGTAAAAGGACAGTAGGTTAGTTAGTAAAATCAACTCAGTTTCAGGGTTAGTTTTGGTATATAAAAAGGGTGAACAGTAATAAATCAAGGGAAGTGGGGGTAGTTAGGGTATAGAAAAATGGCAATAGGGTAGATTTCTAAGTGAAGTGGGGGTAGATAGGGAATTACATTAGGATAGAAGGTTCTAGATGTGGTGTTAGCATAATTTTCATAAATAAGGTTAGTCAATTGAATTGTAAGTAAAAGAATAAGGGTAAAACTTAAATAAAAGAGGGACTATTGAATAAATTCTGAAATATGAACTTCCCTCCAAATTCAAATCTATAAATAGGCATCAATATGCCTTATTTGAGAGAGTTTTGCAATCTGAAAAAATAGCCTCTAAGTAATCTTTCCTTCCTATATTAAATTTTCGAAATTCTTCATTCCAAAAAACTCAAAAAACATTACAAGTTAGCAAAAATCCAAAAAATCCATTGTTTCATTGATTTTCATTTCAATTTGGGAACTGTATACTGATTCTCGCTGATTCTGGTAGTTGAAATGCTGTGAAAGAAATACTGGATTGGTCAAGTGTGTTTTCTCTGGTTTATATCTCCTGCTGTTGGTTTAAATATGGTGTTTCGAAGCTGTGATTGGATTTGTTATCTTGTTCTTGTTGCTGATGCTGTATAATTACTGTTGATCCTTCTTCTAATAGATTTTTGACTTCAAATCCAGGTACACATTTGAATTCTCCTTGGTGTAATCTTCAACTGAGATGAATTGAAGCTGCATTTTCTTCAATTTGTTCGTGTCATAATGTGTTTGAACTGTTAGATTTGATTGAACTGAATCATTATGTAATAATATTGAATCATAAATTTGATTTGTAGTTAAAGTCTGTATTAGACGTATAATTGGACTGTATATTTCGGACTGTTTTACTAGCATGTTTGGATTGTAATGATACTTGATTTGTAATAACTTTCTAGCAATAATTAGAACTCATTATAATAGTGAAGTTAATAGTTAGATTTGAAATAGTTTGAAGCAATTTAGTATGTAAAAAAAATCTGGAAGTGCTTCATTAATTGCCTCTTGTTTAATTTTGTTCTAATACATCTTTGACTGCGCGAAAATCAACAAATTCAAATAGTAATTTCATTCTCAGCATATTAATAAACTTCAGTATTCCAGTTATGCTTTTACATGTTCAGTAGAATTTTGAACTAATAATAATAGTTAAAATCTGTTAAAAACAGTAAATGTAGTATTAAATGAATCATTTTAAGATTTTTGTAATCCAAGCTCTTATCTGATTATTTGTTAATCATTGAATGCATCTATAGGAATTAGAAATATGGCTAATAGTCAAATAATTTGTAGACTCGATAGTCTGAGGAATTCGATCCCTTATTCTTTCTTTGGAAAATTAGTTGTATTGTTATCTGCTTGGGCCAATCCAGGAGCCCAATAAAGGCAACAGAATTAATAAATTATTTTGGGCCAGCAGTTCAAGGCCCAAATCTGCCAAGAAAAATAAAAATCAATCAAGTTCCTAAGCATAGTAATACCATAAGTAAATAGTTAAGGAAGCTGAATTCATACATGTAGATTACTTAACCTTTAGAGATAAAATTTAATAGAGAATAGTAATTACTGTTAGATTGGCCTTTTAATAAAATGATGAGACGAGCCACGCCAATTAATATACAATTGCAGAACCCTCATTAATTACTTAATAAAAATACTTAGAAATTCGGGACGGGCCGTTTAGCAAATTTCACGGCCTTCCCAAAAGATAATAACGCGTTAGTCGCTTTAGGCGCGATTTTTAATAATCTTACCTTCCTAATACGGGTGTGCATTTCGTGCGACCTAAATCCAAATCCGAAAACGTTGAATAAGAATGTGTCGAGGATCTGGGTGCATTTCATGTGGCATGATCCGAAAATACGTTCTTAAACGACATTCACTTTCTTAAATAATAATTAACAAAAAGCGGTAAATAACTTTTAAAATTGCACTGTAGGTTGGCATGTATTAAAATAAATATTTTGCCAAATATAGCAGTTGAGTGACCGTGCTAGAACCACGAAACTCGGGAGTACCTAACACCTTCTCCCGGGTTAATAGAATTCCGTACCCGGATTTCTGGTTCGCGACTGTTAGACAGAGTCAAACCCTTTCCTCGATTCGGGATTCAAACCGGTGACTTGGGACACCATAAATCTCCCAAGTGGCGACTCTGAATCTTAAATAAATGAATCCCATTTCGGTTATCCTTAAATTGGAAAAACTCCTTTTTTATTATACCCTTTTCCGGGGTGTAGTAAAGTTGTAGCGGAAAAAGGAGGTGTGACAAAAGTAAAGGAGGCAGAACTAATAGATATCCAGCATAATATACAGGAATCAAAACTATGTTTATCAAGGTATTTACACTGGAGGATAACCAACTGCTAAAGTATATTTATATAAGTTATTTCCATTCTCTCCATAATCATCGCCAACCATCTCTGGAGGAGTTGAGTACCCTGATTTGTGTTTCCAATCTGCATGTGCCCATAGACTAAAACCAAGATACTGACGATAATATTTCATTGTATTGGGCACAATTGTCATAACATCTTGACCCTGCATCATCATATCAACAAACTTTATAACAAATGCACCACAACTTTTGTTTCCAATCTGTTTTGGTGATTCTTTCTTGGAAATCAGAAATGGTCCATATATATAACCAAATGCAGGATGCTAGTCACCAAATTTACAATGCTCCAAAACCACAGGAATGAAATGCTGATAAGTAATTACCTGCTCCTTGATAATATCATACTCATATCCCTTGTACACCGAATCATATACATCTATGGTCTTCTCATTCAAGTCTAATACTGCCAGAAAATAATGAGTGCAAGCATCTAATGGAATTTCACCATTTACCAATTCTGAAGGAAGTCGAATCAGACAGAAAACTTTTTGAACAGATGACCATGGAATTCCACATTTACAATTCTCACCCAAAATATACTGACAAAGCCCAAATCCCAATCCTTCACTCTTCAAATTCATTAAAACCTTTTGAATGATCATTTTAGTCCTTATATGCAAATTCCAAAGTGTCGTTAAAGTCCACATCTGTTGTTGTTGGAGCAAATGGATACTCATTGATATGATATATATATATGGTTCTTCCTAAGATAATACAATAAAATATTTATATGGTGAATATTAAAATATATATATATATATATGTCAAATATAATACATAATAAAATCATGAGTTCACAACGTAAAAGATATATACATACCGCATCATTCAAAGTAAACTTATCATCTGCAATCTCTTTAAAGAACAATCTTGACTGAATTTTCTCATTGTAAAGTTCATATGGCTTGCTTTCAGTACAGGATCTTCTTTATAAATATCTGTTACTCCCCTAAAAAAAGCAAACACAGAACAAATATGAAAAAAAATTAAAAGAGATTTCTTAATAACATATATATGAAATAAAATTACAATAAGCCGAATAGTAAAACTTACTTTGGTAGATGACATTTTCTCTTACAAAGGGCAATAAGCCGAATACTTTGTCCTCCTGGATGTTCTTTTCCTTTATACGAAGCAACTTTTAGTTTTTTATTTTCTCCTTCTACCTCCTTTATATTTTTTATTTCATATTTCAATGTTGGCTGCAGATCAAAATAATCATCCGAATGAGAAACATGTTTAGCAATTTTAAGAGGAGAAACATAAACTCCCTCGTCCACACTTGACTATTAAACAATCTTTTTATCAGAATCATTTTTCCACATATCAGCAGCAACAGATTGTTCATCAGGGTCGCGATCAACAGCAGGAATGATGTTGCTAGGTTCATGATCCATCATATTACAACTTGATTGACTTGGTTGAGTCAATATTAAAATTAGGGCATGAATCCACACATTTCCTCTTTCTTTTTCTAGTATACAATTTTCCCTATTTCAATTAAACAAAAAAGAAATGAAGTGGTTAACGTCCATTATAACATTTTACAACTGATAAATAAAATTATAAGACTGCACACACTAACCTGTTGAATCATTTTAATAATTTCATGAACATCAAGAGGAGCTTTTTGTGACGACCCGGCCAGTCATCTTAAGAATTAATGCCCTGATCCCCATTAACTACTTTCCCCAAGTCTATTTATGCTAATTTCAGTTGCCGGTATGTTCGCTTTTGAGTTTCGGAGAGTTTTGGGACACTTAGTCCCTAAATGAGAGCTTAAGTGTTGGAATATTACCCGTAGTTGGAACATCGTGAATATGGCCTCGAAATAAAAATCTAATGGTTCCGTTAGCTCCGTTAGGTAATTTTAGGGTTGGGAGCATGTTTGGAATGTGTTTTGGAGGTCTGTAGCTGATTTAGGCTTGAAATGTCGAAGTTTGAAATTTTAAAGTTTCCGGTCCGATAGTGAGATTTTGATCTGAGGGTCAGAATGGTATTTCGGAAGTTGTAGTATCTCCTTCATGCCATTTGGGATGTGTGTGTAAAATTTCAGATCATTTGGGCGAGGTTTGGTTAGGTTTTTTTATCGAAAGTGTGTTTTGTTAGAATTTGAAGTTCTTAGGCTTAAATCAATAATTAATTCAAGTTTCCGACGTTGTTTTAGGTGGTTTAAGGGTTGGTACAAGTTTGAATGATGTTATGGGACATGTTCGTAGGTTTGGTTGAGGTCTCGGGGGCCTCGGGTGTGTTTCGGATGCTCAACGGGCCATTTCCTACTATTTTCAACTGCTGTTGCTGCTTCTGGTATGCCTCTATCGCATTCGCGAGTTGCCCTTCGTGTTTGCGAAGGCTTAATTTGACCAGTTGGAATTTTTCTCTTCGTGTTTGCATAATCCCTCCCGCGTTCTCGAAGCCCAGCTTACTTGCCCATCGCGTTCACATAAGCTGTCTCGCGTTTGCGTAGGGTAACTCCTGGACCTCGCTATTTTTCTTCATCGTGTTCGCGTTATAGACATCACATTCACGTAGCTTCGTGATCCCAGGCCTTTGCGTTCGCATTCTCCCCCTCGCGATCGCGAAGGGAATTTTTGGCATCTTCAATTTTTCTTCTTCGCGAACACGACCGTACTTCCGCGTTCTCGATGCATAACGGGCCTGGGCAGTTATAAACATTTCAAAACCGAGGGTTTGCCATTTTTATCAAAACACAAGCTTAGGAGCTCAGATTTGGGAGAGATTTCGAAGGGTTTTCGAGGGCAAAAATTGGATGCTTAAAAACCCACTAATCTAATCACGAATTCATCCTTAATTTCGGATTTTTGAATGAAAAATGGGAAAAACTTCATAGACCAAACTATTGAGTTTTGAGTGGGTGTTTGACCTCAAATTTGGGAGATTTTTATATGGTTAGACTCGTGAGAGTACGAGGATTCTGAAAATGTTATCTGTTTCTGAGACGTTGGCCTGAGAGGCATTTCGCTCATTTTACCTATATTCACGTCTTAGCTTAAAATTAAAGAGTAGAATCAGTTGCTTGAGATGTTATTTACAATATGAAATTGAATTGAATAGATTTGGTCCATTTGGAGTCGGATACTCGTGGCAAAGGCGTGGTTTCTAGTTGATTTTTGTGTCAGTTGGAGGTAAGTGGCTTGTCTAACCTTGTGTGGGGGACATTTCCCCTTAGGATATGAAATTTTGTAATTGAATGCCTTGTACGTGAGGTGACGAGCGCGTACTTGAGCTAATTGCTGAAAAATCCGGTTTTACTTTAAATATTTAGACTGAGTTTCTTTCTTATATGATGTATTTTATTTGCAATTATAAATTGTGTTAGCTAGAAAAGCATGCTTAGTTGTTCTAAATTGCCTATTTGCTCGAGTTGCTTTGTTTGCATTACGTGAAGCATGTTAGTCTAGAACTACCTGTTGCCTTATATTTTTTAGCTTCATTTCTGAATATCTTCGTGTTGTAACTGCGTATTTACATTGGAACTACGGATGTGGGATTTCGGTAGCTCCCCACTTATTTATTTACCTTGGGATTACGGGTTAGATTCCCGGTAGATCCCCCTGCACATTTACTTTGGGACTGCGGGTTAGATTCCCGATAGATCCCCCCGGAGCATTGATAGTTGGAATACATGATGGTATCCCGGGAGACCCTTCGAATATACTCATATGATGGACTACGGGACGGTATCCTGGGAGCTCCTTGGACAGTTGATGAAAAGGGCTACTGGACGGTGGGAGATCCTCGTTGTTGGTATTGATATTGAGCTGTTTTACTCTATGTTATCTTATTCTCTGAATGTTAATTGTTGTCTTGTATAACCTATCTTACTTCATAGTTGCACCCATTATTTCTGTTTATTTCATACTATTGCAAGACTAATTATTATTATTATTCTCAGTAGGGCCCTGACATTCCTCGTCACTACCCAACCGATGTTAGGCTTGGCACTCACTGAGTACCGCTGTGGTGTACTCATGCCCCTTCTGCGTTTGTTTTTCATGTGTAGATCCAGGTACTTCATCTCAGGCGTATCACTCTCGAGGCGAAGAGATCTAGCAGAGACTTCGAGGTACATATGCCGCGTCCGCAGACCATAAGTCTCTATCTTATTCTAGCTTTAGTAGTTAGCTTTTGCTTTTGTACTTTTGCTTTAGACATTCTGGAGTTAGAGTCGTGTATTACTTTCCGTTAACTTGTGTTCCCATGCGTTTTTGGGTTTTGGGATGATATTGTAGACTTCCGCTCTATTGGATTGTGTACCGAGCGGCATTTATATAGAGCTACCCTTCTAGTTTTGTTTAATTTAATTATTTGTTTCCGCAAGTTATGTTATTTACGCATTGTTAGGCTTACCTAGTCATAGGGACTAGGTGCCGTCACGACATATTTACGGAGGGCAAACTGGGGTCGTGACAAGTTGGTATCAGAGCTCTAGGTTCATAGGAGTCATGGAACAAAGGCCGATTTATTAGTCTCGTTGATCGGTACGGAGACGTCTGTACTTATCTACGAGAAGCTATGTAACTGTTAGGAAAATTTCCACTTCATTTGATTTCCTTGTCGTGCGATATTTTGACATCACAAATTCTAAACTTCTATCTTCTATTCTCTCACAGATGGTGAGGACACGCGCTACTTGGGATGATCAGGCACCCGCGCCCCCTACTGCAGTCGTCAAAGGCCGAGGCTGCGGTAGAGGCCGAGGACTGGTGCAGCCAGAGCACATGTGTGAGCTGCCGTGGAAGCACTACCAACAGATCCAGCTGGAGCCTAGGCACCTAATATGCCCACTACTACCACTACTACTCCAGCTCTTTAGGAGACTTTGGCTTAGTTCATGAGTATGTATACCACCTTGGCTTAGGCAGGGTTGCTTCCCCTTGCTGCAGCCACATCGCAGGCCTCCGCACTCCTGAGCAGCGAGTGCATGTTGAGCAGGCTCTTAAGAGTACTCCCGTACCGCCTCAGCTACTTCAGAGGATGAGAAACGGAGACTTAAGAGGTTCAAGAAGTATGATCCCCCAGTATTCAGTGGATTAGCATCATACGATGCCTTGGGATTTCTAGAGGAGTGTCAATGTATTCTTCGCACTATGGGCATAGTAGAGTCTAGCGGGGTTTCTTTCACTGCCTTCCAGCTTCGGGGAGCCGCTTATGATTGTTGGTGCACTTATGAGATAGACAGTCTAGCCGAGGCTGCCTCACTGACCTGGACCCAGTTCTCAGATATGTTCATGAGAGAGTTTGTCCCTCAGAGCCTCAGAGACGCATGACATACAGAGTTTGAGAATTTGCGTTAGGGTGCTATGACCATTTCGGAGTATGTTATCCGTTATACCAGGTTGGCCAGGCATGCACCGGCCTTGGTTGCTATAGTCTGTGAGAGAGTTTGCAGGTTCATTGAGGGTCTTATTCCACCCATCAGATCAAGCATGGCTCGAGAGTTGGAGATGGACATTCCTTATCAGCAGGTAGTGAGCATTGCTAGGAGGATCGGTGGTATGCTCACCAGGGAGCGAGGGGAGAGGAGGCCAAGAGGTCTCGAGAGTCAGGCCAAGATCTGGTGTTTGTACCCCAGCAGCAGGTCGTCATGGCAGAGGTTCTGTGGGTTGCCCCATTCAGTCAGCTCTTCCAGCAGCCAGCAGTGCTCCAGCTCCGCCTATACCTAAGAAGCCTTACTATGCACCTCTAGTTTCTAGCGTGCCTCCTGCGCAAGGTGCTTCCAGGGGTCAGTCCGGCAGACCTGGTCCTAGTCAGTCACAGCCACTGTGTCCTCCCAGAGCTTGTTTCGAGTGTGGTGATACACGCCACATGGTTGGGGACTGCCCTAGACTTGGCAGGGGTGTATCTTCACAGACTACTCAGCCACGACATGCTTCTCAGAGTTCTTAGGCCATGGTCACAGCTCCAGCTGCCACCACATCTGCCCAGCCGGCTAGGGGCGAAGGTCGGGGAGGTATAGGTCACACGAGAGAGAGAGGCCAGGCCAGATATTATGCTATTCTTGCTCTTACCGAGGCTGTTGGCTCCGACTTTGTCATTACAAGTATTATATTGGTTTGTCACAGAGAGGCATAAGGTCTATTCGATCCGGGCTCTACTTATTCTTATGTGTCTTCTTACGTTTCTCTGCATCTGCATCTGCATCTGCGTGTGCCTCGGGATTCTTTGACTGCCCTTGTTTATGTTTCTACTCCTGTGGGGGATTCTCTTGTTCTAGACCGCGTTTATCGGTCATGTCTAGTTACTATTCGTAAATTTGACACCAAAGAGGATTTATTATTACTTGGTATGGTTGATTTTGATATTATCTTAGGCATAGACCGATTGTCGCCCCATTTTGCTATTCTTGATTGTCACGCCAAGACTGTGACTCTGGCTATGCCATGTATTCTGTGTGTTAAGTAGAGTGGTAGAGTTATCTCTTTCCTTAAAGCTCAGCATATGGTTGAGAAGGGGTGTGC
>MU748504.1:19925-43125 GCA_026770625.1 Nicotiana glauca | reverse complement strand
GATTCAAACCGGTGACTTGGGACACCATAAATTTCCCAAGTGGCGACTCTGAATCTTAAATAAAAACGAATCCCGTTTCGATTGTCCTTAAATTGGAAAAACTCCTTTCTTACTATATCCCTTTCCGGGGTGTAGTAAAAGCCGATAAAGCTTTCTTCGGTAAAAAGGAGGTGTGACATCATCAACTATTTTTTTCATGATGGCAGCAACATCCGTACCAGTTGACGGAACTTGATTAGGTGCTCTCAATTATATTCTTTCTTATCAAAAGGAATTTTCAATGAATTTCCATCACCTGCTGCTTGTTCATTAGTAGTATCTTCATGGCAACAAATTTTCACTAAACCTCCATCAACTGCTTCATCCATCACTAATGTCACGACCCCAACTCCGGTTGTGATGACGCCCAACACAATGCTAGGCAAGCCCGATTCATTGACAACCTTAACCCAACTCCTTATACAATTCATTATTAATTAACATAGATAAATAACCAAGTCATAATACTACAAGCCTGAAATAAGCGTTTAACATGCGGAATATCAAATAAAAACCTACTAGATAGCCCATAAGGAATTGGTGTCACAAGTCTGAGCCTCTAATACAGGTTTATCAACCTAATTCATAGCGGTCTAGGGAATAAGAAATAAAATAATAGATAGAAGGAAGAGATCAGGGCTGCGAACGCCATACAACTACCTCGATGCTCCCAAATATGCGATGCCCAACAGAGAATCCTCACTCAGCCTCAGATGCACCTAGATCTACACGCAAGGTGCAGGAAGTAATGTGAGTACTCCGACCAAGTGAGTAATAAACATAAATAAATACTGAGAATAATAAATCATGGAAAAACACAAAGTAATCTATCCTGCTGTAGTTAAATCAAGTAGAATGGAATCAATAAAACAATGAAATCAAAATATAGAAATGTCACCGCCAATAAGCAATTAAGCGACATTTATAGAAAGATAATCAGCACATAATATGGTACCCCCTAGTACCCGCAATAGTGTGCAGCCCGATCTATTTATTTATCATCAACGGGACTCACTGGGGGTGTGCAGACTGCGGGAGGGGCCCCTTACGGCCCAAGCGCAATATCAAGTCATCTCGTGGTAAAAACTAGGCCCTCGGCCTTATATCAATATCAATATAATACTGCTGCGGCGTGCAGCCTGATCCCATACTCAATCCAGAATCACATAAGCCTTTCAGGGAATAATAAAACAGTAGATCTCAACCCAAAACATCATTAGAAATATCATTTAACTTTTAAATCCGAGTAAAAGTGGCTGAGTTTGTAAGACGGTATTAAACAATAGGACTGAGTTCAAGTAATATGCCAAAGTAGTGAAGAAACAATGATAACAATCCTTGAAGGGTTCAAATAGTTGGCGCGAAGCCCAATTATGACAATTAGTACTCCAAATAATGATGATATCAAATAAGCTTCAATCAATTACGAGGTAGAAACATCACTCGGGACGGACCAAGTCCAAATCCCCAATAGTAAACGACCCCGTACTCATCATCATTCACGTGTCTCACCTTAATATAGCACTACGATGTGCAAATCCCGGGTTTAAAACCCTCAGGACATCATTTACATCTATTACTCACGTCAAGCCGGCTAAAACTCTAGCTCATTATTCCCTTGCCTCTCAAATCGGCCTCCTCGCATGTCGAATCTGACCAAAACCACAACGAATACGTTACATTAGGCTAAGGGAACAAAACCCAAGCAAAACCAATCAAAAAATATCAAAATTTCCTAAATTAGCAAAACCCGAGCCCCGGAACCACGTCTCGAAACTCAAAAATTTTCAAATCAATAGACTTCTTATCTCCCCCCGAGTTTATACATATCTAAAACACAAGAATCGGAGTTCAATTGACCCTTCAAATCCCCAATTTTTTGATCCCTCTTAAGTCCAAAATCTTCCCGTTAGCCATCTAAAATCACTCCGAGGCCCCCGGGACCTCAACCAAAAGCATCAATACCTACTAAAACCTCATTCAAACTTGTTCCAATCATAAAAACACCTCAAACAACACCAAAACCATCAAATTACATCGGATTCAAGCCTAAGTTCTTCTAAAACTTCCGAAACACGCATTTGATAAAAAACCCATCCAAACCTCCTCCGAATATCCTGAAATTTTGCACACACATCCCAAATCACATAACGAAGCTACAACAACTCTTGGAATCCCATTCCGACCCTCGGATCAAAATCTTACCTATCAACCGAAAATTGCCAAAATACTAACTTCGCCAATTCAAGCCTAATTCTACACCGGACCTCCAAAATCACTTCCAATCACACTCCTAAGTCACAAATCACCCCCAAAGCTAACTGAATCATCAGAATTCATATCCGAGCCCTCTAACACATAAGTCAACATCCGGTTGACTTTTCTAAACTAAGCCTTCCTTAAAGAGACTAAGTGTCTCATTTCCTTAAAAAATCAATCCAAACCAACTCGATCACACAAGACATTGATAATGAAGCATAAAGAAGCAAAAAATGGGGGAAACGGAGCGGTAACTCATGAGACGATGGATCGGGTCGTCACATCCTCCCCAACTTAAACAAACGCTCATCCTCGAGCGAGTCGAGAAACATACCTGAAGCTTCAAATAGGTGAGGGTATCTGCTCCGCATCTCCTACTCGTTCTCCCAGGTAGCCTCATCCACGGGCCGACCTCTCTACTGCACCTTCATCGAAGCAACATCCTTTGACCTCAACTTTCGAACCTAACGATCTAAACTAGTTGTTGGCTTTACATCATAAGTCAAATCACCCTCCAACTGATACGTACTGAAATCTAGAACATGGGACGGGTCTCCAGCATACTTCCGGAGCATAGAAACATAAAAAACTAGATGTATGCTCGACAAGTTGGGTGGAAAGGCAAGCTCATAAGCCACCTCCCCAATCCTCTGAAGTACCTCAAAATGCCCAATGAACCGCGGACTCAATTTCCCCTTCTTTCTGAACCTCATAACACTGTTTGTGGGTGAAACCTTCAACAGGACTTTCTCACCAACCATGTAGGATACATCTCGAACCTTCTTGTCCGCATAACTCTTCTGTCTCTGCTGCGTTGTACGGAGTCTCTCCTGAATTACCTTCTCCTTCTCTAATGTATCCCGGACCAAATTTGTCCCCAATAGCCTAACCTCACGGGGCTCAAACTAACCAACTGGAGATCTACACCGCCTCTCATGCAAAGCCTCGTATGGAGCCATCTGAATACTCGACTAGTAGCTGTTATTGTAGGCAAATCTGCAAGCGGTAAAAACCGATCCCATGACCCTCTGAAGTCAATAACATGGGCGCGTAGCGTATCCTCTAATATCTAAATAGTGCGCTCGGACTTCCCGTCTGTATGAAGGTGAAAGGTTATGCTTAACTGCACCTGAGTACCCAACTCTCGCTGAACTGTCTGCCAAAACTGAGTGGTAAACTGAGTGTCCCGATCTGATATGATGGAAACTGGGACACCATGGAACTGAACAATCTCCCAAATATAAATCTCTGCCAACCGCTCAGAAGAATAAGTAGTACAAACAGGAATGAAGTGCGCGGACTTGGTCAGCCTCACTACAATCACCCAAATAACATCAAATTTCTTCAAAGTCCAAGGGAGCCTGGTAACGAAATCCATAGTGATCGTCGCCCACTTCCACTCAGGAATAACCATCTGCTGATGCAAGACACCCGGTCTCTGATGCTCATATTTCACCTACTGACAATTGAGACACCGAGCTACAAACTCCATAATATCTCTCTTCATCCTCCGCCACCAATAGTGCTATCTAAGATCCTGATACATCTTCGCGGCACCCGGATGAATGTAATACCGCGAGCTATGAGCCTCCTCCAATATCAACTCCCAAAGCACATCCACATTGGGCATGCAAATCTGGCCCTACATCCTCAACATACTATCATCACCAATGGTCAGGTCTCTGGCATCATCATGCTAAATCTTGTCCTTGAGGACAAGCAAATGCGGATCATCATACTGGCACTCTCTGATGCGATCATACAATGAAGACCGAGAAACTACACAAGCCAACACCCGACTAGGCTCCGAAATATCAATTCTCACAAACCGATTGGCCAAGGCCTGAACATCAATTGCAAATGGCCTCTCCTCAACTGGAATGTACGCTAGCTCCCCATACTCACTGCCTTTAGCTCAAAGCATCGGCCACTATATTGGCCTTCCCCGGATGATACAGAATGGTAATATCATAGTCCTTAAGCAACTCTAGCCATTTTCGCTGCCTCAAATTAAGATCCTTTTTTCTTGAACAAATGCTGAAGACTGCGATGATCAGTTAATACCTCACAAGATACGCCATACAAGTAATGCCTCCAAATCTTCAATGCATGAACTATGGTAGACAACTCCAAATCATGGACAGGGTAGTTCTGCTCATGGGGCTTCAACTGACGAGAAGCATAAACAATAACTCTACTCTCATACATCAATACACAACCAATCCTAACTCTGGAAGCATCGCAATATACAGTATATGAACTTGAAGCTGACAGCAAAACCAATACTGGAGTTGTGGTCAAAGCTGTCTTGAGCTTCTGAAAGCTCTCCTCACACTCGTTCGACCATATAAATGAAGCACCCTTTTAAGTCAATTTGGTCAAGGGTGAACAAATCGGCGATAATAGCCTGCCAACCCAAGAAAGCTACAAATCTCTGTGGCTGAGGACGGTCTAGGCCAACTCTGAACCGCCTCTATCTTCTTTGGATCAACCCGAATACCCTCGCTGGACACCACGTGCCCTAAGAAAGCCACTGAACTGAGCCAAAACTCACACTTGGAAAACTTTGCATAAAGCTTCTCCTCCATCAATCTCTACAATACAAACCGTAAATGCTCTACGTGCTCCTCCTGACTACGCGAGTACACCAGAATATCATCGATGAAAACAATAATGAACGAATCCAGATAAGGTCGAAATACGCTATTCATCAAATGCATGAAATATGATGGGGCATTGGTTAGCCCGAAAGACATGACAAGAAGCTCGTAGTGACCATATCTAGTCCTGATAATAGTCTTATCAATATCTGAATCCCTGATCTTCAACTGGTGATAACCCAAACGGAGATCAATCTTGGAAAACACCCTCGCTCCCTGAAGCTGGTTAAATAGATCATTAATGCGTGGCAGCGGATACTTGTTCTTAATTGTTACCTTGTTCAATTTCATATAATTTATGCACATTCTCATTGTGCCATCCTTCTTCTTCATAAATAGAAATGGCGCACCCCAAGGTGACACACTAGGCCGAATAAACCCCTTATCTAGGAGTTCTTAAAGCTTCTCTTTCAATTCTTTCAACTCCTGGTGCCATACGATATGGCGGAATATAGATGGGCTAAGTGCCCGGCACCAGATCAATACCAAAATCAATATCCCTATCCAGTGGCATGCCCGGCAGGTCTGGAGAAAATACATCGGGAAAATCCCTCACAACTGGAATAGAATCAATGCTAGGAGTTTCCGCTCTAACATCCTGCACAAAGGCTAAATATGATAGACAACCCTTCCCAACCATACGCTGGGCCTTCAATAAAGATATCACTCTACTCGGAACATAATCAGTCACACCACATCACTCAATCCGTGGTACACCCGGCATAGCCAAAATGACTGTCTTAGCATGACAGTCTAGAATAGCATGACACGGAGATAACCAATCCATGCCAAAAATAACATCAAACTCCACCATGCTCAATAGCAATAGATCAACTCGGGTCTCCAGACCCCCAATAATCACAACACATGACCGGTACACATGGTCCACAACAACAGTATCGCCCACCGAGGTAGACACATGAACAGGTAAAGAAAGAGACTCCCGGGGCGTACCCAAATAATGAGCAAAATATGAAGACACATACGAATAGGTGGAACCGGGATCAAATAATATAGAGGCATCTTTGTGGTAGACTGAAACAATACATGTAATGACAGCGCCCGAAGCAATGGAATTTGTCCTGCCTAGAATAGCATAAAAACAAGCCTGGCCGCTGCCTGATCGACCTCCCCCTCTAGGGCGACCCCTGGCTGCCTGACCTCCACCCCTGGATGGCTGGGCGGGTGGTGAAGTAAATGATGCAGAAGTCGAGGGCTGATCCCTCTGCTGAGACTGACCACCATGAAGTCGAGGACACTGCCTACTCATATGCCCAAACTCTCCGCACTCATAACAACTACCTGCTGCTGGAGATGGGGACTGAAAGGAACCTCTCGCACCGAAGTGGCTAGCAGATGCACTCTGCGCAAAAGAACCCTGAGCTGATGGAGCATGAGACGAGCTCTGAGCTAGGAGGGCGCTGAGTGAAGACTGGCCCTGCTGAGATCCATGATGACCACGGCCTGAAGATGCCCCACGATAATCTAGATAGGCCAACTGAGCATGCCTGAAAGAACGACCTCTACCATACTAGAACTGGCCCCTCAAAGGAGCACCATTATAACTGCCAGATCGACGAGGCCTTTTGGCCTCTCTCTCCTCTTGCTCTCAACGGCGAACTGACTCGATCTCATGAGCGATATCCACCACCTCTTCAAACGTAGAACCCAATACTCTCTCTCTAGTCATCAGAATACAGAGATGGTAGTTAAGGCCATCCACAAATCTCCTGATCCTCTTACGATCTGACGGAATCATCCAAATAGCATGACAGGCCAACTGTGAAAACCTCATCTCGTATTGAGTCAGGGTCATATCCCCCTGCGTCAACCACTCAAACTGCCTACGCAGCTCCTCTCTATGGGACTGAGGTACATACTTCTCAAGGAAAAGAGTGGAGAATTGCTGCCAAGAAAGGGGTGTTGCACCTACAGGCCTACGCCTCTCAAAATCCTCCCACCAAGTAAAAACAGCCCCCAAGAACTGGAAAATGGTAAATGCCACACCACTCGACTCAAGAATCCCTGCTTTACGGAGCATACACTGACACTTGTCAAGAAAACCCTGGGAATCCTCGCCCTCAACACCATTAAATGTCGGAGGCTGGAGCTTACCAAACCTCTCAAGACGACGCTGCTCATCGTCTGGCATAGCTGGAACCACGAAGTCCTGAACTGGTACAACCGGCTGAGCTGGAGGTACTCCCTGTGTCTGAAATCCCTGCACTACATGCTCAGGTTTACGAGCAGCGGGGGCCTGATTGCCTCCCCCGGCCTGTGAAGTAGCTGCTGCTGTGGTGGCTGAAACTCCCTGAGCCAGGCTAGAGCCAACTGATAAGATCTGTGCCAAGGCCTCCTGAAGACCCAAAATCACGATAGGCACAACTGGTGCATGAATAGGTGTTGCTGGAGTGTCCACAGCTAGAACTTGATCCTGAGCTGGGGCAACTGGTGGATCAGCAGGTGTTGCCCCGGATGCTCTGCCTCTGCCACAACCACGACCGCGTCCACGGCCTCTGGTGGCCTCAGTGGGTGGTACTGGTGGTCGTCAGCCATGTACGGTAGCTCGTGTCCTCACCATCTATAAGAGAATGGAATAATAGAAGTTTAGTTCTCAGTTCAACAAAGCCGCACGACAAGAATTTTAAGATGTGGAGTTTTCCTAAAGGTTCTGCAGCCTCTCGAGGATAAATACAGACGTCTCCGTACCAATCTGTGAGACCCTACTAAACTGGCTCATGAATTGCGAGACCAAGTAACCTAGGCTCTGATACCAACTGCCAAGACCCCAACCCCGGCCGTGATGGCGCCCAATAAAATGCTAGGAAAGCCCGACCAATTAACAACCTTAACCCAACTCCTTATTCAATTCATTATTAATTAACATAGATAAATAACCAAGTCATAATACTAGAAGTCTAAAATAAGAGTTTAACATGCGGAATATCAAATAAAAACCTACTACATAGCCCATAAGGAACAGGTGTCACAAGTTTGAGCCTCTAATACAGGTTTATCAACCTAATGCATAGCTGTTTAGGGAATAAAAAATAAAATAAAAGATAGAAGGGAGAGATCAGGGCTGCGAACACCATGCAGCTACCTCGATGCTCCCAGATATGCGCTGCCCAATAGAGAATCCTCACTCAGCCTCAAATTCACCTGGATCTGCACGCAAGGTGCATGTAGTAATGTGAGTACTCCGACCCAGTGAGTAATAAACATAATTAAAGACTGAGAATAAGAAATCATGGAAAAACACAAAGTAATCTATATTGCGGCAGTTAAATCAAGTAGAATGGAATCAATAAAACAATGAAATTGAAATGTAGAAATGCTACGATAAATAAGCAATTAAGCAACAGATATAGAAAGATAATCAGCACATAATATGGTACCCTCTAGTACCCGCTGCGGCATGCAGCCCGATCCATTTATTTATCATCGATGACGCTCATTGGGGGTGTGCAGACTTCGGGAGGGGCCCCTTACGGCCTAAGTGAAATATCAAGCCATCTCGTGGCATCAACTAGGCCCTCGGCCTCATATCAATATCAATATAATACTGCTGTTGCGCAGCCCGATCCCATACTCAGTCCAGAATCACATAAGCCTCTGGGGCAATAATAAAATAGTAGTTCTCAGCCTAAAATATCGTTAGAAACATCATTTAAGTTTAAAATCCAAGTAAAAGTGGCTGAGTTTGTAAGACAATGTTAAACAATAGGACTGATTTCAAGTAATATGCCAAAGTAGTGAAGAAACAATGATTACAATCCCCGAAGGGCTCAAATAGTTGGCGCGAAGCCCAATTATGACAATTTGTCCAAATAATGATGATATCAAATAAGCTTCAATTAATTACCCAGTAGAAACATCACTCCGGACGGACCAAGTCCTAATCTCCAATAGTAAACGACCCCGTGCTCATCATCAAGCACGTGTCTCACCTCAATATAGCACTACAATGTGCAAATCCGGGGTTTCAAACCCTCAGGACATCATTTACATCTATTACTCACCTCAAGCCGGCCAAAACTCTAGCTCGCTATGCTTTACCTCTCAAATCGGCCTCCTCGCACGTCGAATCTGACCAAAACCATATCGAATATGTTACATTAGGCTAAGGGAACAAAACCCAAGCGAAAACAATCGAAAAATATCAAAATTCCCAAAATTAGCAAAACCCAAGCCCTGGGCCCACTTCTCGAAACTTAGAAATTTTCACATCAATAGACTCCTTATCTCCCCCCGAGTTTATACGTATCAAAAACACAAGAATCAAAGTTCAATTGACCATTCAAATCACCAATTTTTGGATCTCTCTTAAGTTCAAAATCTTCCCGTTAGCCATCCGAAATCACCCCGAGGCCCCCGGGACCTCAACCAAAAGCACCAACACCTCCTAAAACCTCATTCAAACTTGTTCCAGTCATCAAAACACCTCAAACAACACCAAAACCATCAAATTATATCGGATTCAAGCCTAAGTTCTTCTAAAACTTCTGAAACACGCATTTGATAAAAAACCCATCCAAACCTCTTGTGAATGTCCTGAAATTTTGCGCACACATCCCAAATCACATAACGAAGCTACAGAAACTCTTGGAATCCCATTCCGACCCTCGAATCAAAATCTCACCTATCAACCGGAAATCGCCAAAATACTAACTTCGCCAATTCAAGCCTAATTCTACACCGGACCTCTAAAATCACTTCCAATCACACTGCTAAGTCAAAAATCGTCCCTCAAATCTAACTGAATCATCGGAATTCATATCCGAGTCCTCTAACACATAAGTCAACATCCGGTTGACTTTTCCAAATAAGCCTTCATTAAAGAGACTAAGTGTCTCATTTCCTTCAAAAATCAATCCAAACCAACTCGATCACACAAGACACTGATAATGAAGCATAAAGAAGCAGAAAATGGGGGAAACGGAGTGGTAACTCATGAGATGACAGGGCGGGTCGTCACAACTAATGCCCCATAAACTATTATCTCCGTGATAGCATCAACATCTGCACCAGTTGAAATAACTTGATCAGGTGCATTACATTCCACTCTTTCTTCCCCAGAAGAACTTTTTACTGAAATTTCATCATTTGCTACATGTTCATCCGCTATTGCATCTTCATCTATCACTGTTTCAACATTTATGATTGATAGAATGAACAATTCAGTTGTGGTATTTTGCAAAATCTTTTCATTGGACTGTGATGTAGAAAGCTCTTGTTTCCCATCAGCTATGTCAACCATCATAGCTTCAGCATCTTTACAAGCTGTCACAAAAGGTTCATCTGCATTACATTCTGGTCTTACTTCATGACAAGGACCTTCCAATAAGATTTCATTGCCTGCTACAACTTCTGTAGTAACTTATGCTCCATGAACTGAATTAATATCCAAGGCTAATGGTGTTGAATACATATATGCTCGACATTCATTTTCATTTTCTTTATTTGCCTCTTCACGGATGGACTCAATATCCATTATTGGTGCCCTTGAATTAGAAGGTCCTGCATCCTCAAACTCCTTATTTAACTGTTCATTCTGTTTTGGTAACTCAACATCTTTCTCTTCTTCATCCAGTTTGTCACCCGACAAATGAGCAAAATCTCTATCAGAATCATTTTCTCCACCAATATAATCTCCTTGTTCACTACTTTCACTATTTTGATGTTCACTGCTTTTGTCATATTTGTCATTTGGAAATCTGGAAGAATCTTGTAATTCGTTGCTTTCATCTTCATCATTCAACAAGTCATCATGATGTTCCTTTCCTTTTTTAATATTTTGAATAAACTTTAGAACAATATCAAGCTTCTGCTTAATATCCTGCAACAATGAATACAATATATTATTCTACGAACAAAATCAAAACTAAAATAAATTACCAAACTAGTTAATTACCTTAACAGAGTTCTTCATATATTTCTTCATCTTTATTTTAAATTTAACAAAATTTGCATGTACAATGTCTTAAACTTTGACAGATACCCTCTGAAAAGAAAAGAAAAATGGTAAGAATTTCAGCATCATAACACATAAACATTCTTATCGAGTCTAAGCACAATCCAAGAAGGGTAGCATATAATTTTGGACAATAATAATCTAGATAGAACTACTCCAGTATAACATAATGGATGACAAGCATACACAGAGTACATATCCAATAAAATATACTGGAGTCAAAAATAACTCAACAATTATCCAGTATAACATACTGGAAAACAAACACTGAGAGAACAGACTTCCAATATAATATACTGGACAACAAGAAGAATCATTTTCTCCACCAATATAATCTCCTTGTTCACTACTTTCACTATTTTGATATTCACTGCTTTTGTCATATTTGTCATTTGAAAATCTGGAAGAATCTTGTAATTCGTTGCTTTCATCTTCATCATTCAACAAGCCATCATGATGTTCCTTTCCTTTTTTAATATTTTGAATAAACTTTAGAACAATATCAAGCTTCTGATTAATATCCTGCAACAATGAATACAATATATATTATTCTACGAACAAAATCAACACTAAAATAAATTACCAAACTAGTTAATTACCTTAACAGAGTTCTTCACATGTTTCTTCATCTTTATTTTAAATTTAACAAAATCTGCATGTACAATGTCTTTAACTTTGACAGATACCCTCTGAAAAGAAAAGAAAAATGGTAAGAATTTCAGCATCATAACACATAAACATTCTTATCGAGTCTAAGCACAATCCAAGAAGGGTAACATATAATTTTGGACAATAATAATCTAGATAGAACTAATACAGTATAACATATTGGACGACAAGCATACATACAGCACACATCCAATAAAATATACTGGAGCCAAATATAACTCAACAATTATCCAGTATAACATACTAAAACAAACACTGAGAGAACAGACTTCCAGTATAATATATTGAACAACAATCTTAAACACGGAAGACTTCGATTAAAAGATACTGGAGTCAAAAAAACTCAATTATATATTAATAATCATCCAGTATAACATACTGGAAGACAATCGTTAACAGGATATACTCCAGGTATAATATACTTGCTTCAAGTATAGTATTATACTACACAAGTATATTGCTCTAGTAAATTATACTAATTAAGTATATTCCACTTCCATTATACTAAAATAGTAAGAATTTCAGCATCATCACACATAAAGATTCTTATCGAGTCTAAGCACAAATCAAGAAGGATAGCATATAATTTTGTACAATAATAGACTAGATAGAACTAATCCAGTATAACATACTGGACGACAAGCATACATACAACACATATCCAATAAAATATACTAGAGTCAAACATAACTCAACAATTATCCAGTATAACATACTGGAAACAACACTGAGAGACCAGATTTCCAGTATAATTGTGACGACCCGACCCGTCGTCTCACGTGTTACTACTCCGTTTCCTCCGTTTATTGCTTCTTCATGTTTCGTTATCGGTATGTGGTGTGTGAGAGTTGATTTGGATTGGTTTTGATAAGAAATGAGACACTTGGTCTCTTTAAGGAAGGCTTAAGTTGGAAAAGTCAATCGGACGTTGACTTATGAGTTATAGGGCACGGATGTGATTTTCGGTGATTCAGTTAGTTTCGGGAGGTGATTTGTGACTTAGGAGTGCGATCAGAATTGATTTTGGAGGTCCGGTGTAGAATTTGTCTTGATGGCGAAGTTAGTATTTTGGCGAATTTCGGTTGATAGGTAAGATTTTGATCCGAGGGTCGGAATAGAATTCCGAGAGTTGCTGTAGCTTCGATATGTGATTTGTGATGTATGTGCAAAATTTCAAGTCATTCGGACCTCATTTGGTTGGATTTTTGATCGAATGCGTGATTCGGAAGTTTTTATGAACTTAGGCTTGAATCCAATGGGAATTGATGATTTTAGTGTTGTTAGATGTGTTTTGATGATTGGAACAAGTTTGGATAATGTTGTAAGACATGTACGTGCTTTCGGTTGAGGTCCCAGGGGCCTCAGGTGAGTTTCGGGGTGGTTTCGGACCATTTTTAGGCCATTTTTAACTGCTGGTTTTTGGCTACAGCAGTGTTCTATGCGATCCCGGGGAATGGGTCACGATCGCAGTGAGTAAAATTTGAGAAATGTGCCAATGAATCGCGATCGCAAAAAGCCTTTCGCGATCGCGGAGAAGAAATATTCTGTTTCGTTGATCCCACTTTGGAAGCTTATATATCACAATCTATAAGGAATTTGGAGATGATCCAAACTGAAAATTGTAGCCATTTGTGTTTAGTTTTCATAAATGTAAATTAATTGGAATTTGAAGTTGTGTACAAAAAGTTATGGTTGTTACACTATAGGCTGCCCAGGAAGGTCTCTAATACACAGGGATGACTTTGAAAGCTTATATCTTTCAATGTATAAGGATTCAGGAAATGAGCAATATATAAAATTATATCCCTATGTGTCTAGTTTTCAGAACATCAAACCATTTGTAATTTGGAGTTGTGCGCAAGAAGTTATGACTGTTATACTGGAGGCTGTCCGGAAGAGCTGGAAACTGTTCAGTGCGATCGCGAAGCATTGACCGCGATCGCGAAGAGTAAATTTTGGGCTGGAAAAATTGTTCTCCACGATCACGAAGCATTTTCCGCAATCGCGAAGAGTAAATACCTGGGCAGAATGTTTTAAAACACGTCAGTCGCGATTTGGGGCTCATTTACTCCATTGTTGATATTTTTGAGAGTTTTGAAGGAAATTGAAGAAGGATTCAAGGAGAATCGATTGGAGGTAAGATTTTTGAACTTAAAACATGGTTATATTGTGAAATTGGTCTAGAAATTCATGGAAATTAAGCCTAAAATTGATGAACTAGGGCTTGAGTTTTAGATATTTCAAATTGGGATTTGATATGTCATTTGAGCTCGGATTTGGGAGTTCTTGGTATGTATGAACTCGTGGCGAGATAAGGAATCCGGTAACGTGAGTTTTGTAATTTTTCGAGAAGCGGGCCCGGGGCTCTGGTTTTGCTAGATTCGAGATTTTTGCTATTTTTTGATTGTTTTCGATTGGGTATTTTTCCATTGGCATATTGTGAAGCATTCGCTCTGATTTTGGTTAGATTCGACGCGCGTGGAGGCCGATTTAAGGGGCAAAGGCGTCGCGAGCTAGAGATTTCACCGGTTCGAGGTGAGTAATGATTGTAAATGATATCCTGAGCATTTGAAACCACGAATTTGCACACCATAGTGCTATATTGAGGTGACTTGCACGCCAGTTAGTGGGTGTGGGGTAGAGCACCACTGGGGATTGTGACATGGTCCGTCCCGATTGATTAATTACTGCGTATTTGACTGGAAACTATTTGTTATCACTGTTGTTTGGGCTGATTGCCAACTATTTGAACCCTTCGGAGATTATTATCACTGTTTCCTTATTGTTTTGACTTATTACTTGAACTCTGTCATATTGTTTCGCCACTATTTTATAACTCAGCCGCTTTTGCTCAAATTGAATCTTAAATGATAATTTGAGCTGAGGACTATTGTTTTACTAATGCCCAAGGGGCTTGTGATTGATATTCTGACTGAGTGTGGCCGAGGGCCAAATGTGCGGATACACTGAAGGATGGGAGGCCGAGGGCCTGGATGTGAGGATTATATATATTGATCGGACTGCACGCTGCAGTAGTATATTATATGGATCGGACTGCACGCTGCAGTAGTATATTATATGGATCGGACTGCACGCCACAATAGTATATTATCTGGATCGGACTGCACGCCGCAGTATGTATATATTAGATCGGACTGCACGCCGCAGTGATATAGCGCTTGGGCTGTAGGAGCCCCTTCGGAGTCTGTAACCCCACAGTGAGCGCGGATACCCATATGGATCGGGCTGCACGCCGTAGCGAGGTATTGATCAGGCTGCACGCCGTAGCGATATGTGGTTCGAGCTGCACGCCGCAGCGGTTATTATGTGATACTGTTTCTGAGAGTGACCTGAGAGAGGGAGCCCGAGGGTCCGAGAGTGTTGTTGAGAGTGTGCCCGAGGGACTGGTTCAGTTTGAGATATGGCCCGAAGGGCGAGTTTTTATGTGCTCATTTTCCATACTTCTTGTCTTTTACCTGTTATTCTGTGGTAATTGTGCCCAAGGGGCGGATTTTTCTGTGCTAGTCAGAACTAACTATTTTGAAACTGTTTTCGTAATCATTGAAAAGACTATTTTTTTTAAAAGAGATATGACCTGAGGCAAAGCATTTCGAAAGATTTCACCGATTCCACTGTTTTCTCAGAAATTGTACCCGGTTTCTGTATATCATGTTGGTTGCCTTACGTGATTTCTTGCTGCTCAGTTATTATTTACTTTTATTACTCACTGAGTTGGAGTACTCACTTTACTCCCTGCACCTCATTTGCAGTTGCAGGTATTTATGCACCCGGTAGTGGGTATTGGCAGTATGACGGCGGAGTCGTAGAGGTTCTAGCAAGGTGACCGCCAGCGTTCGTAGCATCTCTGTCCTTTCATGTGATTCATATATCTTGTTCAGTGTATTTCTAGACTGTATAGGGGAAACTTCATTCTTATAGATGCTCGTGACTTGTGACACCCCGGTCGGGCTGTGTTGGGTTGTAAATATTGTTAGTTAATGTCATTTAGGCGTATTTTGCTATTCATTATGTATAATTATTTTAAAAAAGGTTAATTTGGTTAGTTGGCTGGCCTTATCTTCACGAGAGGCGCCATCACGACCAGTGCGGGTTTCGGGTCGTGACAAGTTGATATCAGAGCCTAGGTTACTAGGTCTCACGAGTCCTGAGCAGGTTTAGTAGAGTCTCGCGGATCGGTACAGAGACGTCTATATTTATCCTCGAGAGGCTGCAGAACCTTTAGGAAAAACTTCCCATTCTTGGAATTCTTATCAAGCGTACTTGATTCAGCTTGAGATATAACTCTTGAAATTCCTTCCACTCATCTGTATGCACACGTGAGCGCTCAGTATTGTATGTGCCTTGATGGTTTGTGGTTCCCCGACCAAGGGGCGAGTTGTGATTTTCGTGAGTATATTGGGCCAGTCTGGAGGACTTGAGGCCTGATCTTTGCCTATGGCTTGAGCACCGAGGTGCTGATTGTGTGAGCAAGTGTTTTGAACTTGTATGTTCGGTATTGTCCTTAGCAGCCGGAATGGCGGTTGGATATCTATGTGATAAGTATGCTAGTACTGCGGGATGTATCCATATGACTTGTCAGTGATGAAGAAGTCTGTTGGGTAGCAGATGAACCGTTAAGTGTTCGATTCCTATTGTGACTTGATGTGTAGCCCGAATTATGGACATGTGAAGAATATTTTCGTGTCTCCTAGTTGGAAAGTGAAGTGCAATACATGTGGCGATATGAGTTCAGACTCATGAAGACTAAATTGACTGTATTATGTGTACGACGGTGGAAGGTGTGCTCAAATACTAAATTGAGGAGGAGCAGGTGGGTTATCTCCCGCGGAATGTTCTTAAGTGGCATGGTCCCTATGTGTATACTAGAAAGATATCATGTGTAACTGAAAGGTACGTATTGAAATTTGAGAATTTGGGTCGCTTCGGAGAAAGGACTTAATTGAGGTAGAGATGAATGCGAGATGTGTAGAGGATTACAGTATTAGATGATCTGTGTTTTCATAAACTTGTACATGATCTAAGCTTAATACCACTATCTCATTGTGGCATCATTAGAGTAAAAGTGTTATGAGTTGTTAAGTGTGTCTGGATACATGGCTTTGAGCCAAGTTGGGGAGGTTGCTGTTGATTAGCTAATTGCACAGTTATGTGCTATATTGGTTCCATTTCGCGGTATGCTCGAGGATCAGTTCTGGTTGCAGAAATTAAGCCGAGGATGGCACGAGTGAAGCAAAATTTTGACAAAGGTTATATGGTGCTTCGTAAATGTGTGAAAATAATAGGGTGTCTTGAGCTGTTGTTGATAAAGAATGCTCGGTTCTTAGAGCAGGAAGCTGCTTGGTTGTATGGGGATGAGGATCTCAATTTTGCGGTATCGGAGTACCAATAAGGCACGAGTGGTTCTGTTCGTTAAGTCAGGTAAATTGCAATTTGAATAAGGAGTAAATGACTCTCGAGAATGGTTTTAATGCGTTCAAGACTCCGCATGTAACACTCAGGTGTTTTAAGGTTGTGTATGTGGCTAGAGACTGTGTTTTCATTGGAAAGATTCAAGACTTGTGGTATTGTTATGTTGATTATGGGATCCTATGTATCGATATCTGGAAATTAAAAGCAATAAATTCAGATTCGTAGAAAGTTCTTCAGAGTAAAGTATTTTGGACTGTGGTATTTCTGGGCACAACTGAGAGAATATTCAGTGGCCTATGGGTCTTAGACAGTGTGGTCTTGTACTTGGTCTCGGATAGTGAGCCTGGGTTGAGGAACTGTGGTGCTACAGCAAGAGGGAATATCAAGTTGATCATGAATTCGAAGGGAAGTTAGATAGATGGGATATCCTGATAGGGGACCAAATCAGTATGGTAAGGATATGATTAATTCTTCGTATATGTTCGAGGTAATGAGCTTTTACGGGTATTGTGCAGCAAGGCTCTTGAGTTCTGACGGCTTACTTAGCTTGGTTTGGGCAGAGATTCAGTCCTGGCAGTTTAGCTTGTGCAAATGGAATTGGCAAAGAGTCCTTGTTGGGTTTTACCGTGGTTTGAAGATGTATATATCTTTCTACGGGCATGCGAAGCGTGGGATGTGTGATTATTTTCTTCCAAATGGGATCAACGGAAGTTCTTGATTAGGTAAGCTATAGTTCAGTTCAGTTTTGTAAAGGAGTTCATAAAATTCTAGGCAACGGGTAGCCTCAGGTAATCAAGGAAATAACACTGCTAATTGAAAGTGATTTGACAAGAGTATGTGCCTCGAAAAAAGGGTAATGTGATTAGACTGATGATACTTCGGTAGTATTGCAGCATATTATTGTTAGATCGACTGTTGATATCTGAGTTTTGTGATGGCACAGGGGAATTTTAGAATATCTTTCGCGGAACGATTAGGTACTCGAGGTGTAATATGTATTCATACTACGGAATTTGGGAATCAGGTACAGTGATTCGTGTGCTATATGGAGTTGGAGACTAGGAGTTCTCAAGTACAGACTATGTAGTGGTTATGGATCATGTGTATTGGTACCGTTAGCGGCTATTGGGAGTTGGAGGCCCGAGTGTATCTTTCTTTGCTTGGTATATTAGATTTTGGATATGATATTGGGATGTAGAATGGTTGTCTAAGTGTTGGATTATTCTAGACTATTGTGCTATGGGCTATGTCGGAAAATGCCGCAGGTTGCGTGGCGAGGTGCATCGGATTATGTTCTAGAAGAGTGATTTGTATTCCGGAGACCACCTGACGGCTGGGAAGGAGTGCTTTTCTTAATTGGGCCTTCGTGGTAGATGTCAGTACAGAGGTTTCTACCATTGGTTCAGTTCCGATATTGAGGGACTTTTCGGATGTGTTTCTTATGGCCGGGCATGTCGTCGGGCAAGGTTGTGGATTTCGATATTGATTTGGTGCCGATTACCATATCGTATAGTTCCGAGTACCGTATCGTACAATCCGGTAGGAGTTATAGTAGTGGAAGGAGCAGCTTCAGGCTTCTTGGTCTTGAGTTCGTTGGCAGGCCGATGTGGCTACGTATTTAGCTTGAGTTAGCTTGGTTAGTCCCATGTTGTATTGTTGAGGGATGTGTTGATTCGATCATTATTGAACTTGCTAGTGATTTGGGGAGATCTATGAGTTGCTTTTCGGTGCTTTGAGGCGTTATGATTTGTTGGTTATGGGCACACGTGGTGCAGTTCTATTGGGGATTCATAGTGGAAGTCGAGCGGGAAGAGTAACTGGATGTTGCTCGGTAAATGGAGTGTGGGTTATGACCTATCAGGTTGCATGTCGTATGTTATTTGTTTCACCGTGGGTGTAATGAATTGCTTGGGTTCCAGACATCAAGTTGTGCGCGTGGCTGTCTATTTTAAGCATAGTGACTTGAGGTGTTTCACGTGTAACAGTGTTTGGATATGATCGCGCATTGTAGCGAGGCTGCGTGGAGTTATGACCTTTCGGGGTAGATTCAGGTGTTCTATTTCCATTATATGAGACGAGGTCTCAGCCTTGTGTTGTGATGGTACTGATGAGCTTAAGGTATAGCTCCTTTGTTTGAGTTATTCTTCTTCATGATTTGAGTATGTTCAGATCGTTTCTTGTTGGTGTGCGTATTATGCAAGTTGTGGCGTAGGCCTGTATTGAGGTGTCATATCACCAGAGTGGTGTGTTGGATTCGAAGTGATCGTTGGAGTCACTAAAGAATACGGACAATTTTGATCTCAGCTTGTTAGAAAGATAATATCGAGGTTTGACTCGGAAATCCGTTGTGATATTAGTCAAGGGAGGTGGCTTTATGAATGGTTGATCTGAGAGATGGTTATATGTTAATCGCGTGTTTCAGTTGCCGTTGGCAGTATATGGAAGTGTTGGAATAAGACTTTAGCTAATAAAAGGGTTTTCTATCGGTATTTGGATATTATGGGCAATTGCTGTGAATAGAGGCCATCGTTTCGGGTGTTGGATTGCGTGGTATATCATATGGTCTCACTTGAGGTTGCAGGTATGGGTTATTACAGCTGGTTCAGGTTTATTCTGAATATAGACGTGAGGTTCTGATCTTGTGTATGATTTCGGGAAGTGCAATGTGGTTCTACAGTTTATGGTTTAGATGGACCGTGAAATTTCAGCTATATTGTGTTGTCAGGCCTATATGAGACAGGGTGAAGTGGGATCACCCCAGGTATATGCTTGGTAAGGTTATTCAGCTGTTGGTTGGCTTCTAGGACAACTCTGGGTACGCTCGAGGACGAGCATTTGCTTAAGTTGCGGAGGATGTGACGACTCGACCCGTCGTCTCATGTGTTACTGTCTGTTTCCTCCGTTTATTGCTTTTTCATGTTTCGTTATCGGTATGTGGTGTGTGAGAGTTTATTTGGATTTATTTTGATAAGAAATGAGACACTTGGTCTCTTTAAGGAAGGCTTAAGTTGGAAAAGTCAAACGGACATTGACTTATGAGTTATAGGGCTCGGATGTGATTTTCGATGATTCGGTTAGTTTCGGCAGGTGATTTGTGACTTAGGAGTGCGATCAGAATTGATTTTGGAGGTCCGGTGTAGAATTTGGCTTGAATTGGCAAAGTTAGTATTTTGGCGAATTCCGATTGATAGGTGAGATTTTGATCCGAGGGTCGAAATGGAATTCCGAGAGTTGATGTAGCTTCGATATGTGATTTGTGATGTGTGTGCAAAATTTCAGGTCATTCGGACGTCGTTTGGTTGGGTTTTTGATCGAATGCGTGATTCGGAAGTTTTTAAAGAACTTAAGCTTAAATCCGATGGGAATTCATGATTTTAGTGTTGTTAGATGTGTTTTGATGATTGGAACAAGTTTGGATAATGTTTTAAGACATGTACGTGCTTTCAGTTGAGGTCCCGGGGGCCTCTGGTGAGTTTCGGTGTGGTTTCGGACCAATTTTAGGCCATTTTTAACTGCTGTTTTTTAGCTACAGCAGTGTTCTATGCGATCGCGGGGAATGGGTCGCGATCGCGGTGAGTAAAATTTGAGAAATGTGCCAATGAATCGCGATCGTGGAGAAGAAATATTCTGTTGCATTGATCCCACTTCGGAAGCTTATATATCACAATCTATAAGGAATTTGGAGATGATCCAATAATCGAAAATTGTAGCCCTTTGTGTTTAGTTTTCAGAAATGTAAATTAATTGGAATTTGAAGTTGTGTACAAAAAGTTATGGTTGTTACACTATAGGCTGCCCGGGAAGGTCTCTAATACACAGGGATGACTTTGAAAGCCTAAAATTGAGAATCGATTGGAGGTAAGATTTTTGAACTTAAAACACGATTATATTGTGAAATTGGTCTAGAAATTCATGGAAATTAAGCCTAAAATTGATAAACTAGGGCTTGAGTTTTTGATATTTCAAATTGAGATTTGATAGGTCATTTTAGCTCGAATTTGGGAGTTCTTGGTATGTATGTACTCGTGGCGAGACGAGGAACCCGGTAACGTGAGTTTTGTAATTTTTCGAGAAGCGGGCCCGGGGCTCGGGTTTTGCTAGTTTCGAGATTTTTGCTATTTTTCGATTGTTTTCGATTGGGTATTGTTCCATTGGCATATTGTGAAGCATTTGCTCCGATTTTGGTTAGATTCAACGCGTGTGGAGGCCGATTTGAGGGGCAAAGGCGTCGCGAGCTAGAGATTTCACCGGTTCGAGGTGAGTAATGATTGTAAATGATATCCTGAGGGTTTGAAACCCCGGATTTGCGCACCATAGTGCTATATTGAGGTGACTTGAACGCCGGTTAGTGGGCGTGGGGTAGAGCACCGCTGGGGATTGTGACTTGGTCCATCCCGATTAATTAATTACTGCGTATTTGACTGGAAACTATTTGCTATCACTGTTGTTTGGGCTGATTGCCATATTTGGGCTTCATGCCAACTATTTGAACCCTTCGGGGATTATTCTCACTGTTTCCTCATTGTTTTGACTTATTACTTGAACTCAGTCATATTGTTTCTCCACTATTTTATAACTCAGCCGCTTTTACTCAGATTGAGTCTTAAATAATATTTTAAATGATAATTTGAGCTGAGGACTACTATTTTACTAATGCCCGAGGGGCTTGTGATTGATATTCTGACTGAGTGTGGCCGAGGGCCAAATGTGAGGATACACTGTAGGATGGGAGGCCGAGGGCCTGGATGTGAGGATTATATATATGGATCGGACTGCACGCCGCAGTAGTATATTATATGGATCGGACTGCACGCCGCAGTAGTATATTATATGGATCGGACTGCACGCCACAGTAGTATATTATATGGATATTGTTTTTGAGAGTGACCTGAGAGAGGGAGCCCGAGGAGCCGACAGTGTTGTTGAGAGTGTGCCCGAGGGGCTGGTTCAGTTTGAGATATGCTCCGAGGGGCGAGTTTTTATGTGCTCATTTTGCATACTTCTTGTCTTTTACCTATTATACTGTGGTAATTGTGCCTGAGTGGCAGATTTTTCTGTGCTAGTCAGCACTAACTAATTTGAAACTGTTTTCGTAATCATTGAAAAGACTATTTTTTTTAAAAGAGATATGAACTGAGGCAAAGCATTTCGAAAGATTTCACCGATTTCACTGTTTTCTCATAAATTGTACCCGATTTTTGTATAGCATGTTGGTTGTCTTACGTGATTTCTTGCTGCTTAGTTATTATTTACTTTTATTACTCACTGAGTTGGAGTACTCACTTTACTCCCTGCGCCTCGCATGCAGTTGCAGGTATTTATGCACCCGGTAGTGAGTATTTGCAGTATGACGGAGGAGTCGTAGAGGTTCTAGCAAGGCGACCGCCAGCATTCGCAGCACCTCTGTCCTTTCATGTGATTCATATATCTTGTTCAGTATATTTCTAGACTGTATAGGGGAAACTTCATTCTTATAGATGCTCGTAACTTGTGACACCCCGGTCGGGCTGTGTTGGGTTGTAAATATTGTTAGCTAATGTCATTTAGGCGTATTTTTCTATTCATTATGTTTAATTATTTTGAAAAATGTTAATTGGGTTAGTTGGCTGGCCTTGTCTTCACGAGAGGCGCCATCACGACCAGTGCGGGTTTCGGGTCGTGACAATAATATACTAGACAACAATCTTAAACATGACAGACTTCGATTAATAGATACTAGAGTAAAAAAAACTCAATTATATATTAATAATCATCCAGTATAACATACTGGAAGAAAATCGTTAACAGGATATACTCCAAGTATAATATACTTGCTTCAAGTATAGTATTATACTACACAAGTATACTGCCCTAGTAAATTATACTAATTGAGTATATTCCACTTCCAATGGAAAACCTGGAAAATAATACTGCTGAGAAACAACTCCCAGAATAATTTACAGCAAACATAATTTTAAATGCAAATTGTTACAACATAAATCTAGTATACGATAGTAGAGATTAATGAAAAGCAAGACTGAATAAAATAGAAGAAACAACTACTTACATTGACAATGTCGTTAATATTAACTTTGGATGAAGATGGGAGAAGATATGATTGATTCACCTAGAAAACCTTAAAGTTCTACAAATTAAACAGAAAGGTCAATAATTAAATTAAAACAAAATA
>MU748504.1:558-19899 GCA_026770625.1 Nicotiana glauca | reverse complement strand
TATATATATATATATATATATATATATATATATATATATTAAAACTTCAAATACTACTAACTTACACTTGCTTTACTAAAGAAATCAGCTGGAGTAAGACAACATCCTAATTTGCCCCCGATCCTCATATTTTGCAAATTTACAGAAATCATTAAAGACTTCCATTATCCAGACATTAAATAAAAATGGGAATCCAACTGTTGTATAAGATGCAATCCTACCAATTATTTTCTTTTCGACTGTTCAGTTGATAGAAGATGAGACAAGTATCAATAAGCTCTTCAAAGCGGAAACTGTCCCGTGGAAAAGAAGAATAAAGTTCTGCATCATCTACGATTTTCATAGAACGATCACTTATATTTCTAGTAGGCTCTTTACCCAAAAAAACAACTTCTACTATATAAAGCTCAGCAAGCTTTACTGCATCTTCATCGCATACCTCAACATCAACACTTATATCAATTGCTGCACCACTACGAAGTCGAGAACGCTTTTTCAAAAAATTATATAAATTCTCTACCTTCAAACCCTTCTAAATGTTAGAAAAATACCGTTCCTTCAAACGGTTATCTCTATCATCAACAAAGCTATAATTAGAGGCCTCAATCTTCAGTCCGGTAATAGAATGGAAATCATCTTCTGTAAATGCTACGTCGTTCCAAAAAACATCAAAACCCATTTTGGTTTTATCCTTGTAAAATACTTGGTAAAGCAACATACAGTGAGTCAACTTACCAGAATGACTCACCTCATTCAATTCTAAAAGTTTTCCAAATACACGATTATTTAATTGATCCATTTGAGCTCCACACAAAAACGACGAAATAAGTTTCTTAAATTTTCGATCGTCTTTCCAATAACAATCAGCAGGAAATCACTGTTTAATGTCATAAAATCTATCTCCCTCCTAAAATCAAAATAAAACACATATAAGCAACATTTCATATAATTTTAAGCTAAAAACTTAAACATTTCAGAAATACATACTGTCACGACCCAAAATCCACTAAGGGTCGTGGTGGCGCCGGACACCGCTGTCAGGCAAGCCAACTAAAATACTTAATTAAATTCCAATTTTCTCAATTTTTTAAAACCAAGATTTTCCTTCGATGTTACTGGTGAAAGACAAATCTGTGCCATGTAAATAAAAGAGCGTTTGGAAGTAAATACAAGATACCCAATTAATCATCCCAGAACCCGGTGTCACAAGTGCATAGTGATTTTTAAGAAATAATATAATACATCAACCGTCTGGAATACAATATTTGACAGAAAAGAAATATAGATAACTGAAAGAGACTCTGTTGGCTGAGGGTCGCCTCGAGAAGTGCAGCTCACTTATGTCTCCGTATCAACTATGCTGCTACGCCGAGTAGGCCGCTAGAGCTACATATACTTGTGCAACAAAAATGCACAGAAGTGTAGTATGAGTATGAAAACAACGTGTACTTAATGTGTATCACGTCTAATCTCGAAGAAGTACAGACGAGATGGTCGACTTCGACACTTACTAGTGGTCCAATAATGATGTCAATAATACAGTAAATTGTGGACTTCTATAAACATGATTTTTATCCGATAGAAGGAAACAAGGAAGCAATTACTTCTTTTATAGGAAATTCCCAAAATCCCATTTCATTATTATCCAAATATTTTCAAGCCATGAAGAGGCAATAACAGCTTTAATAAGTTCAAGGCAGCAATACAAGCATGCGCAAATCATGCCAAGGCGTACGACCCGCTCTAACAGAAAATAAATTGTGCGCTGGCGAGGGTCGAACGACGCGATAGATGCATTTATTACCCCGCTCGCGAACTATCCATGTGACGCGGTCAACATAAAATAAACAGTCACACTGCTCGTGAATCATACATGCGATGCAGGTACACATAGAAATACATTCTCAGATAGCCAATTAGGAATTTATCGGGGAACATTTATCCAAATAAAGCCCCTCCTCTTTTAACAATTTAAGAAAAATAAATTTAATCCTTTTTAAAATTTATTTACTAATTCGATGTGATTTAAGAAACTCGAGCTGTCAATAAGTTTACAATTAATCTAAGTATAACATGCTTTTGGTCCTAGACTACTCGAACAATAGCATAATAGTAGCTACGCACGGACTCTCGTCACCTCATGCATACATATCCCCCACAAATAGGAGCACATAACCAATTAATTCACCTATGGGGAAAATTCCCTCTTACAAGGTTAGAAAGGAGACTCACATCGCTCCGAAAATCCATAACCAGTATTCCACGCCCTTCAGAATACTCAAATTGATGAGCAAAACTCCAAAGCTAGCAAATGAAGATACCAATCCATTAATATATACTTAATTATTCATTACAAACCAATTTATAACCATTGCTAAACCCGATCGAAAAGTTGACGAGAATACCCTCGGTCCCACGTGCCCGGATTTCCAAAATTTTCAAAGAATAAGTTTACCCATAGCTTCACAAACTCAAATATATAATTTTCTCTAAATTCCATACCCAAAATCATGGTCAAAATCCAAGAATACTAACTTTCTAGGTTTTCCCTCAAACCCTTGATTTCTACCAATTTACATGCTAAAACTCATACAAAATTAATATATTTAACTCAAGATAGGTGGGGTTATCTTACCTCATCGATGATGATGAAACACCCCACTTGAAGCTCTCCAAAATCGCCCATACCAAGAGAAAAATGGGTGAAATGAACTCAAACCATGATTTTAAAACACCTTTCTGCCTCCAGCAATTTCCGCATCTGCGAAAAAATGACCGTATCTGCGGTCCTGCATCTGCGGAAAAATGACCGCATCCGCGGTCCCTTCACTTCCAGCCCAAAACTGCATCCGCAATTGAAGTGTCGCATTTGCGGTCCTGCATCTGCGGAAAAATGACCTCATCTGCAGTCCCTTCATTTCTAGCCCAAAACCGCATTTAGTGTTGAAATGCCGCATCTGCGGTCCAGAAACCGCATATGCGGTTATGACAGCAACCAACAACCTAAGCTTTCCAAAAATTCTATTTTCGATCCGTTAACCACCCGGAATCCACTCAAGGCCCCCGGGACCCCAAACAATCATACCAACCAGTCCCAAAACACATTATGGACTTGCTAGAGGCCTCAAATTACATCAAAGAACGCTAGAATCATGAATCGACCTCCAATCCAAGCTTTATAAACCTTAGAATTTCAAACTTCTACTTTCGATGTTAAAACCTATCAAATCGCGTCCGATTAACCTTAAAATCTTGCAGACAAGTCATATTCGACATTACGGACCTACTCCAACTTCCGAAATCGGATTCTGACCCCAATATCAAAAAGTCAACTTCCGATCAAACTTCTCAAAAACCTTCAAATTTCTATCTTTTGTCAAATGACTCCAAAATGACCTACGGACCTCCGAATTTACTTCCGATCGTCCTCCCATCAATCACCATACGGAGCTATTTACATGCTCGGAATCCCAAACGGACATCGATAGCACTGAAATGCACTTCAAGCCAAACTTATGAAATTTCTTCCAAACTGCTAACTTCCACAAACGCCAAAATGCTCCGGGGTTATCCAATATCCAACCCGAACGTACACCTAAGTTCGAAATTATTATACGAACCTGATGGAACCTTTGAATCCTGATTCCGAGGTCGTTTACTCAAAAATTCAATCCTAGTTAATTCTTCCAACTTTAAGCTTCTGAAATGAGAATTCTCTTTCCAAATCAACTCCGAACTTTCTAGAATTCAATTCCAACTGCACGCACAAGTCATAATATCTTAAGTGAAGCTTCTCATGGACATAAACTATTGAACGAGGTGATAGATCCCAAAATGACCGATCGGGTCGTTACATTCTCTCCCACTTAAACATACGTTCGTCCTTGAACGTGTTGAGCACTACACTGAAGTAGTCTGGAATCACTATTTAACACCTCATGTAGCTTCCCGTGCTACCACAACTCCGTAGAACACATTAGCTCGATAAATTCTGAAGATATTTTCTTTTACTCATGCAAATAAGCCTTGGAGCCTAATTCCAACATCCGGAATTCTATACCCGACTTGTTTCCAACATACGTCATCATATCAATCATTACACGTAGTAACAAGACATGACTGCATACCTTAGATGAATTCACACCTTGCACCATTTTACTCATAGGGTCACAATAACATTCTCTGATCAATTTAGTCAAAATTCTATGACTCTAATGCTCACAACGCACCTCATGATATGCATAGCTCTTACTCTAACTCTTACAATACCGCCACGATGGAAGAATTTGTAGAAATTCATAACCGACTACCGAATCAAAAAATCATTGGGTCTATACTCCTGACGAGAACCATCATCTCATTCTGAACCAAATAATTATCTTAGCTCCTTAATATACTCCATATAGTCAGATTGCACTAATCCTAAATCCAATGACCTCGTCTCACCCAGTACGAACTGCTCAGGCAATAATCCACTGTGACATGACCAAAGGTCTCATATGATGCTACAGTGTGCCAATAGGCTACCATATCGAACGCGATATAAAGGAAAGCAAACTTTGAGAAGGAAGTTCAACTACACTGCTCGCGAATCATACATGCGATGCGGTCAACATAATTAAATAAACTCCCCGCTCGCGAATCATACGTACCACGTGGGCACACAACTAATATAAGCTTTCCTCAAAAATAGGAAATAAAACACATAAAAACAGATACGAGGAAATGTACTCAGCTTCACACTATTGCAGCGCGCAACCCGATCCGAACAATATAACCATGGCGGCGTGCCACCCGATCCACCCATAAAACTCACATAAGGAGATACGCACCGAGCTAGATTGCCTATTTCAATAATATGCCTAATATCGGTCACAAGCAGACTAAGTTCATAATACAACCCCTGAGGGGACATGTAGCGCTATAAGCTACAAAACTCAAAAACAACTGAGGTGCAACATATGATCTGGATCCCAAGAGCCATTTTGCTTATATAACCTCATCTATACGCAGAACCTCAACACATAAGCAATTCACCAAGCCGTCTCACAACTCACACGGTGTACTATATCATTACATAAATTAACTGACGATGAAATAACGTCCTGACTACTCTCCTATAAGGAGTGCATTATTGAAATGAACACATCTGGCATGTATAGAGCCCACATTCACATTTGAATTCATCCACCAACCCCAATCTGATTCTGGCCGTACTAAACTAGGCTAATTACCTTTCAATGGTCCATACTAACTTCCTTTTTCTCATAACACACAAGAACAACCATCACAATAGGGCAATCTTTTGCAGTCCACAACCCAATAAGTTGAGTGCCCTCCAGGCATATATTCTCAAATCAACAATATCGTCACAACCTTCATACTTGGTTTAAGTCTTTAATCAATCTAGTGACAACCTGCCACACTTATTCAATCTTCCTGGGGACACAATCCCACAGCCTACCCTAACCAAAAACTGGGTCATACCTCCAAACCACCGGCCGCACTAACGCTGAAAAGTGGTCAAGAATTATTAACCAGGATGCAAGGCCCTTTTTACAAAACGTCGATCTCAGGTGACGCCGAAGACAATACCAACTTACCTTAAACCTCGAAACTCCTTCCTTGCTCATTCGAGCTCGTGACATCTTTGTCAACACCAAACTGTTACCTTGATCTATACTTCAAATTTCATACCACTCACTACACCCAACATGCCAACATACGATAGAACACGATCTTCATCATAGCTTCGGAACCACTATTAGGCTAGCACTTCATCATATAAAAGCTTTTCACTTATCTCGCTTCAGGAGAACCATAGCAATACATAGGTGAATTCTCACTACTGTAGGATATGCAAATCTCCAACTAGTGGTCTAACCCATCATAACCCTTCCGGATCCGCCTACACGTAACAGGCCATAACAGAAGAATACTTTCTGAATAAAATCAATTACGACGACCGACAGGTCTCACCTGTACCATCCCAATCACTTGCATAACTTAATCTCACTAAGGGAACTAGTCACCGCCATCATCATTCCAATTCAATCATGGCTAACTAATCTATTTCTTCTAACTTAACTTCATATGCCTTGGGAATGATAGTTCCATACAACAAATAGCGAACTCAATCCGCACTCATCCCGAGTGACCCTGAATCACGAGACCACGCTACCTCAAATCCCATGAACCACTTTATACTTCCCAAATGCTACACTACAAGTCAATAGGTCATAGAACGTTCTGTGCCTCTTCTCATGAGCTGCTACAAAGCTTGATCCTTAACCGTACCTATAGGCATGCAATCATTAGGCACTACACTTTACCCTTTTAAACCCACTAGGACCATTGCTAAGAGTCACCCGCTCTGACTTGGCCCCGAATATAATCAATTCCATAAATCTTCTATCGCATGAATACCCTCTTAGCGAAGAACCCCCTGAATCACTTCACTTGGGACCCGTATCTATACAAAGAACAATCCTGAATCCTTCCCCAAGTCTGAACAAGAGCCAACAAGGCCAACCATAACATACCTTTAACAATCCTCTTGCTAAAATTACCACCTAAGCTCCTTTCCCATGGCTGAAATAACCCATCCACATGCTAATAAGAAGAAACCTCGCAAGTAGTTAACCATTCAACCCAATCATAGACGGTGGGACTCTCCCACTTAACTCGAAGCCACTATTACACAACTCTGGAGTTCACCAGGATTCTTAATCTCTTATTGACATAACCTTGTGCAATCAACCACCAAAATCCTCGATATCTTTCTATAGAAACCCCCTCTTTATACTCTTAATCATTAACAGCATTCGCACGACCGATCCATTCGCTGTATAACCAATAAAATTCTTCGAAGAAGCCTCGCCAACCATGCAACTGCTAACCTGCTCACTGGAATAACCCACCTGTAGAAATCACTCCCCGATGTCACACCTCCATTTTTCACTACACTCCCGGAAAGGGTATAATAAAGGGAGTTATTTCCAATTTGAAGTGACAACTAAAATGGGATTATTTTTATTTAAAGATCAGAGTCGTTACTTGGGATAATTTATGGTGTCCCAAGTCACCGGTTTAAATCTCAAATCGAGGAAAAGGTTTACTCTGTATTACAGTCTGCACACCAGAAATCCGAGAAAGGAATTCTGTTAACCCGGGAGAAGGTGTTAGGCACTCCCGAGTTCCGAGGTTTTAGCACGGTCTCTTTGATAATATTTGGCTTATGAAATTATTTGATTACTGATTTCAGAATCTAGATGCTTTTGCTTCTTTCACCGCTTTTAATTAAGAAAATTATCTTAAAACGGATTACGCGTACGTATACTCATTTGTTTGGCGCGTCAAAAATTATGTCATGCGAACGTGTCCACAATTACTAACGCTCTATTATTATTAAGAAAATTTGGGCCCAAGTTGCGCGAACGCATATTCTGATTTTGTTTTTAGAACCGTAATTATGCTACGCGAACGTACAAAATCACGATAGTATTTTAAGACGGTCCTAAAGGATATCCTATGAAATATTAGTCATTTATATCTAATCCATTAGAAATTAATACAAGGGCCATACATGATTTAGTGGTGAATGGCACTCCTCAAACTATGTAAACTAGAATTAATTAATAACCCGTAACCCCTTTTTATTATTAAGAAAAGTTTGATCTAAGTTGCGCGAACGTATACTCCGGTTTTATTTTTTAAAAATCGTAGTCATGTCACGTGAACGTGTTCATGACCATGATAATAAATTCAACACAAGCCTAAATGTTAGCCTAACCGGGTGTTGACGGCCTTGGATTAATTAAATAAAGCAAAATAAAGGAATAACTAAAAAGAATTATCCGAAAATAAAGGATTAACTAATACGTATTGGCCATGATCATTTTGCCCGCTCAGTCATTCTTATTCTATTCACGAACAATTACCAAGATAGCAAATTCATTAATCACACCAAGGTGCTGAAGAAAATGATATTTGGTTTAGCATAATATTTTCAACAACAACCATTAATAATCAAGCAGAAAAATTCAAACATTACTTGACAAAACAATATCAACTAAAACAAAACATGCACAAAGCTAAAAAAAGGGTAGATAAATATAGAGATAAGAATGAACCTCAAATAAACAACACCCGCCTTCAAAATATTTAACAAAGGTTGAACAATGAGTATCAAACTATTCTGAAAATGATGACCAGCGAGCGGACGGTCTCATCGGAAACCTCGACGCACCTCCTCGTCATGCGACTGAAACGGAAACTCAGACCTTGACAAACCTCGTCGTCAACTCAAACGGAACAAACAACAAACGAGCGACACTCACGCAGCGAACTGGGAGGAAACAAAAATGGGAATAGCTGTAGGGTCACACAATGATCGTCGGCAGCTAGAGTTTTTCCGGCGGGTTAGAGGCTAGCAGCGGCTGTCCATTCTTGTGTGTTTTTAACAGAGTCGTTGGGGTGTGGCTATAGGATGAAGAAACGGGTACAGGGGGAATGTGAGGGTCGTTTGCTTTTCTGTTTCGGCCCAGGGGTCTTAGGTATGAGGTTCCTCATTTGCCATGGAAAGAAGCATGGTCCTCTCTTGGAGATGAAGACCAAACAGGAAGGGGGCGTCCTTTTTACTGTTCTGCGGCGGATCTAGCTTAGGGATCTTAGGCGTTTTTTGTGTATTTTTGGTTTTGTGTGCGTGTGTTTTAGTGGGGGTTCAGTAGCTTTATGGCTGAGTTATTATGGTGGTTTTTAGGAAGAGATGAGGTGAGGAAGATAAGTGAAGAGGAAGAAGATGGAGATCATGTTTTTCCTTCTGTTTTTTCAGCCCTCCTCCAAATTTCTTTTGCGTTTCTTTATTTTTTTTTTGTCCCCCTTATCTGTGTGCATGTATTTTTTTTTTATACAGAGAATAGGGAAAGATTCCCGGCCTTACTTTTTTTCCTCATTCCCCTCTCTAATTTTTGTTTTTCCTTTTTTTTTGTTTCCTTTCCCCACGTGCTAAAAAACGTGAGTGAAGATAAAAAAAATGGGGTGCATGTGAGTTTGTTAGGGAGTGGATAATGGGAAATATTTGCCACATTTCCCAACGTGATTGGCTTTTTTTTTTCTTTTTTCTTTTTGGTTAATAAAATAAAATACTACTCCTACTTTGTTAATATAGAAAGATAAAAAAATGTTAACTACTCAAAATTCAATTATTAAAATCCTTAACTTGAAAAGGATAGAGTGGACCCGTTAAAAATATATTTTTGGAACCTTTTTCTTTCTTTCGAAAACAAGAACACAATTACTATGTAAAATTGTGAATATTTTTGTATTTTCAAGATTATATATAGATAAAAAATAAAAATTCTATTTTTGCATATTTTTTATTTAAATTTATGAAATATACGTAAACTACAATATTTTTTGTAATTTTTATTTTTGTGATAAAATACAGTAAAAGAGTCAAAACTAGCTAAAATATCGACATTAACCCTAAATTAAATATTTATATGCTAAAATATGTAAAATCTTGGGGAGGATAAAAAAACATATGTTACAGCTGCCCCTCTTTGACTGGAAACGCGAATGGTTTTCAGACAAAGAACGACTAGACAGGTTTTTGAGTCGACCCTTATTTAGTGAGACTAAAACTAAGAGGAGGGAGAATGTGACCGAACCCTGGTATCTAAGCTGCCTACATATCCTTGGCTATAAAGGAATCAGGCCACGTGTAGTTCGGAAGCGAGTGAGATGATGAAGTGTGCGAAGAGAATGAGAGTCGAGTGAGGTTCCGTCCGAGGCTCCGGTCCGCTGTCCCGTTATTATATCAAAATCAAAATGAAAAAGACTAACTAAGCCTATCAGCTACGAGTTATAAGATTCCTATCTATGAGTCTTCTGAAGCTTGATCTTGAGCCTTGGCTGGTTCTTCATGCGGACCCTGATCTGAATCTTGATGTTTGTTAGTCGTAGGTGCTAGTTCATTCTTCTTCAGCTTTTCAAACCAAGACGGGACATGCAGAGCTTGTGACCTCAGCCCTGTATTGAGTAGCTCACATCTTTCATTAACTTTCGCATTTGGATTCACTTCTTGCCTTTCTTTTTGTTTGTTTTTTTTAATTCTGGATTGTGACTAACTTCTATTGATCATCTCGGACTGCTGACTCACATTCTTGATGCGAGCTTCTTTTGTTGCTGCCCCGAATTGCATTCTGAATTGAATTCCCTTTTTTCCAGGTGGGCGCCTGGTTGCTGAACTTGAATCGTCTTGTTACTTGACACCGTTTTCCCTTGAACCATTTTCCCTTGAAACTTGAACTGTCTTCCTTCGAAACTGCTTTCCTTTGAAAGTTCAGTTGTCTTCCTTCGAAACTACGTTCCCTTGAAACTTGAGTTGTCTTCTTTCGAAACTTCTTTCCCTTAAAACTTGAGTTGTCTTCCTTCGAAACTGCTTTCCCTTGAAAGTTGAGTTGTCTTCATTCGAAACTTCTATCCCTTGAAACTTGAGTTGTCTTCCTTCGAAACTGCTTTCCCTTGAAACTTGAGTTGTCTTCCTTCAAAACTGTTTTCCCTTGAAACTTGAGCTGTTTTCCCTTGTTCTCTAGGTGGGTGCCTGATTACAACAAAACAAATAAAACAAAAGAAATTTTTTCTGCCCCAGTTTGCACTAGGAAGATTTGTGAGTTATTAGCAAAATTGTAAACCACTTGTACTATTGATGCAATGATGAGAGTAAACTAAAGAAAAAACTAGGAAAACTATAAACTAAGCTTGACTACAGTAAAGACTAACCCTATTCTCCAGGCGGGCTCCTGACTGCTAAAACTTGAAATGTATTCCTCTGTTCTCCAGGCGGGCTCCTTTGTTCTTCAGGCAGGCTCCTGACTGCTAAAACTTGAAATGTATGCCTCTGTTCTCCAGGCGGGCTCCTGACTGTTGAAACTTGAAATGTATGCCTTTGTTCTCTAGGCGGGATCCTGACTGCTGAAACTTGAAATGTGTGCCTCTGTTCTCAAGGCGGGCTCCTGACTTCGACAAAATAGACAAAACAAAGAAAATTTTCTGCCCCAGTTTAATGGCTGCGCATCACATTTATCGGATATTACTAAGAATTTGAAAATTCTAACTTGAATTGTAATACCTCTGTTCTCTAGGAGGGCTCCTGACTGCTAAAAGTTGAAATGTATGCCTCTGTTCTCCAGGCGGGATCCTAACTGCTGAAACTTGAAATGTATGCCTCTATTCTCCAGGCGGGCTCCTAACTGCTGAAACTGGAAATGTATGCCTGTGTTCTCCAGGCGGGCTCCTGACTGCTGAAGCTTGAAATGTATGCCTCTGTTCTCCAGGCGGGCTCCTGATTTCGACAAAATAGACAAAACAAAGAAAATTTTCTGCCCCGATTTGGTAGCTGGGCATCATATTTACCGGATATTACTAAGAATTTGAAAACTAAAACTTGAATTGTAATACCTCTATTCTCCAGGCAGGCTCCTGACTGCTAAAACTTGAAATGTATGCCTCTGTTCTCTAGGCGGGCTCCTAACTGCTGAAACTTGAAATGTTTGCCTCTGTTCTCCATGCAGGCTCCTGACTGCTGAAACTTGAATTGTATGCCTCAGTTCTCCAGACGGGCTCCAGACTGCTGAAACTTGAAATGTATGCCTCTGTTCTCCAGGCGGGCTCCTGATTGTTAAAGCTAGAAATGTATGCCTTTGTTCTTCAGGCGGGCTCCTGACTTCGACAAAATAGACAAAACAAAGAAAATTTTCTGCCCCAGTTTGGTGGCTGGGCATCACATTTACCGGATATTACTAAGAATTTGAAAATTAAAACATAAATTGTAATACCTCTATTCTCCAGGCGGGCTCCTGAATGCTGAAGCTTGAAATGTATGCCTCTGTTCTCCAGGCGGGCTCCTGACTGCTGAAACTTGAAATGTATGCCTTTGTTCTCCAGGCGGGCTCCTGACTGCTGAAACTTGAAATGTATGCCTCTGTTCTCCAGGCGGGTTTCTGACTTCGACAAAGTAGACAGAACAAAGAAAATTTTCTGCCCCAGTTTCAATCAAAGAAAAATCTTGTCAGTTTAAAAACGGTGGTTAGTTGATGGCATTCTTGCTGACGATGTCTCCATTGCTGTGTTTTACTTTGACCTGCTTCCCGAGCTGACCCTGAACCGCTTGACTTTCTGATTGACTTTCAAACCCCATGACTTTTGATAACCCAAGTGTTCTATCCCATACTGTTTTTTTACATTTCTGACCCTTTTTATTTGAAACTTTGCATCTCCCATAAAACTACCCAATCAATTCACCGATGAAACTTCTGATGATCCCTTGTGTCTTACTTTGCATCATGCCATCTTTGGTACGTTCTGGCCCCACTGTGCTTTGCAATTGGGAAACTGGTAGTGAGCCTTGACATCCTTTCTTCTTTGTTTTGAACAAGACTGACATTGAAACATCTTAAAGAACAATCCTCAAAAGGAATGAAATGCATTGACCTTGAGAGTTAAGGATAAAGAGAATCCAAAACTGGATGACTTACTAAAAGGGAAGAAGAGGAAAAGAGACTTATCTAAGTGGAACAGCTGGTATCATTGATCATGACATGCATTTCGGACTAATCGGCCCAATCCACCCAACCAATCAACTTTCAATTGCCATGCTTCGATGCCCCTGAATTCCATAACCTGATTTCTTCACCCAAACCCTAACCTTTTTCATCATGCGGTGTCCTGGACGGTTTTCACCCACAAACCCTTCTAATTGGTTCATCTGAAAACTCACTTTCACCTTAAGGTGCCCACGGGGGTTTTCACCAAGAAGACTCTCTCATTTTGATTTCTCTCAACTCACTTTTGCCTTACGGTGCCCGTGAGGGTTTTCACCAATAAGACTCTCTTATTTTCATTATTTTTCTGCTTGGACCAGAGTGTTGTCTTTGACGTGAATTACCTCTTCTTGCTTGACTTGGAATTTCTTGAAGACTGATCAGAAGGTCTTTCTTTGGATCGTAATGCAGGCTTTTGTACAGGGTTAAGAAAAAAAGGGTATCAAAGGCTCAAAACAATTCAGATGGGTTTAAAATTACAACTTTCGGAATCAGATTTCTTACAACAATGCAACTTCTGCCCCAGTTTCTTGCTTGGGGGAATTTTGGATTTTTATTATGATGGGATCGAACCGTGAGGTTGCCTGCGTATCCTTAAAAGGAATCAGGTCGAACGTAGTTCATGACATAGGAATTTCTTTGTTTGTTGTGACTTTTCTTCCGTTTCTTTCATTTTCCCTCTTCTTTTTTCTTCTTTTTTCCTTTTTCTTTTCTTTTTTTCTTTTTCTTTTTCTTTTTCTTTTTCTTTTCTTTTTCTTTTTTTTTTCATTTTTCTTCTCTCTCTCTTTCTTTTTATTGTTTTCCTTCTCCTTTTCTTCACTTACTTTCCACGCTTGTGTTTACGAATTTTGTCACTGATTCCAAAAGAGGGGTATGAAAGAAAATAAATGAGGCTCAAAAGGGTAACAAAGGATAAAGTGTTTAGATACCAGAACAAAATGTGTTCGTCGTTCCAATCTTCAAAATATGCCAAGTACAAACAAATGCAATTAATTCAAAGGAAATCATATGTAATATCTCTTGGCCATTTCGACACACTTGCCTTCTATGTCTGTTAAATACAAAGCGCCATTGGACAACACTCTCGTCACGATGAACGACCCTTGCCAATTTGGGGCAAACTTGCCTTTGGCCTCAGCCTGATATGGAAGAATATGCCTCAACACTTGCTGACCCACTTCAAACTTTCGTGGGCGCACCTTCTTACTATATGCTCTTGCCATTCTTTGTTGATACAATTGGCCATGACACACTGTTGCCAATCTTTTATCATCGATCAAACTCAATTGCTCCAATCTGGTTTTGTCCCGCTCATCATCATCAATCTCATCATCACACTCAATTTCTTGTATTATTATTTCAGAATTAGATTGGCTTTTAAGACTGGGCCAAAGATTCCTCAGGCATGTCATGTCATTGAAACCAACATAAAAAGAATTGTACATGAAAGAAAAGAAAAACAAAAATAAAACTGTCAGGAATGAAGAAGAAGAAAATTGCATTTCATTGAAATTGAAAGATAACAAGGTTTAACACATCCAAACGGACGGAACATAGAATCCGAATCACAACCCTGGAATAATCCAGACAACTAAAAGAAAATCAAAGCCCATTACCAAAACTCCCTCCGAGTAGGAAGAGGAGTAGCTTCCCAATTGTTCATCTTCACATTTGGCCTGCCAAAATGCACCTCTTTGTCACCAGAACCTTCCCCAATTTCTACCGTGTTCACTTCATCAAATAGACTTTAGACCCTCTCAAATCAACTCCTCATCAAAGACAACCACAGGCTTTGGCACTGCTAATACCGGACGCTTCACTGCCCCTGACTTGACAAAAGTCCTGAAGAGGTGCGGGATAGGCCTAGAGAGAGACCATGCTTTCTTTTCCAACTTTGTATCCTTCTTCACATCATCCCTTGTAGGCTTGAACCCCAGCCCAAATGTACCTAGATTTTTACGTTGAGATACTGGCTACACAATACCTTGCAAAGATGTGCCCAAACCTTTACCGGCACAAAACCATACTTCAACATCTCATTTGCTACCATGCAGATCGAAGGTGATAACTCGGCCTTGGAATGCATTTTCCTTTAGTAATCTTTCCGACAGACATCGTTTTGGAAGTTTGATAAGCTACAAGTCCTTGATCATCTCCAGCCTTAATAAATGGAACAGATGAATCTTCATGAAAGGATAAATCCTCTTCCCCACGTACAACTATCTCTTGTTTGTCCCACTCAAATTTTACCATTTGATGTAGCGATGATGGCACTGCCTTAGCCGCATGTATCCAAAGCCTACCCAATAATAAATTATACGGGGCAACCACGTCTAGAACTTGAAAGTCCACACTGAAACCAACTGGCCCTATCACCAGTTCAAGCATTATATCTCCAGCAGAGCTTTTTCCTTTCCCATCAAAACTTCTAACACCTACACCGTTCATGTGGATTCCTTCGGTGTCGATCTTCAATTTTTGCAAAGTGGACAGAGGGCAAATATTTACACTGGATCCATTATCAACCAACACCCTGGTGACAAAATAATCTTCACACTTCACCGTGATACAAAGAGCCCGATTGTGTTTCGTACCCTCTATAGGAAGCTCATCGTCCGCAAAAGTGGTCCTGTTTGCTTCGAAGATCCTGCTAGCAATCTTTTCTAATTGATTTACTTTGATGTTATCAGGAACATGTGCCTCTTTCAGAATCTTCATTATGGCCCCGCGATGTTCATCTGATTGTGTCAACAAAGATAGCAGAGAAATATTAGCTTAATTGTTCAACAATGGAATAGTCTTGCACTTTCATCTTTCTCAAGAAACTCTTTGACCTCCTCCTCGGTCACTGATTCCCTTATTGGCATTTGGCTACCCTTAAAGAGCTTGGCCTTCCTTAGTTCGTTGGAGGTAAGACATCCTCCGAAGTGATTCGATCCTCCGATCTCAACACATTCTTCCTCCACTTCTTTTCCTTTGTGTGTCATTATTGCTCGTTTGCAGTTTCCTGGGACATCCTTTGTCTCAGCCGCTGGCAACTGAGTCATTGATTTAATAGCAATAGGGGTAATAGGAGACCCTTTCACAACTACAACAGGCTTGCTTGGCATCCCTAATACCACCAACTTTGTCTTTTTCCGACTTGCCCCAACACCATTCAAAGACCCTTCTGCAATCATCATAAGTTTTCTAGATACTTCATTTTTCTCCAAAACCTTAGCGGGTTTTTCATTTTCAATGGGGGCCTGAAATGAAGAGTGCACCAATATGGATCCGAGGTTTTGAATGTTGGTTTTGTACTATAGTATTGGGCATTAAGAACTTCGAACAAGGTTTCACTAGAAGATAGAAGGATGTTGTCATGGTGAGGAGCTGCAACAATGGGAGTAGTTAATGACATGGTTGTATTGGCGGGTGGAGCATGAAAAGGCTGGGACAAAATTCCAGGGTAATTGTGGCAAGGGGTAAAGCCTGGGGCACATTGGGAGGAGAGTCCAACAGCATTGGGAATATGGGATTGTGATGGTAGTGGGAAGGAAGCAAGACTTTCGATGTAGATGGTGGGGAATGAGGGTATAGGGTGCCCACTAATCCAAGCCTGGTACATCTCCGCTATCTGACGTTTCAACCTTTGGGCCTCTTCTTTCAACTCAAATTCCTATTCGACAGCACCTATGTCCAATCCCTTACTAGTCATGGCTGTCTTCTTGCTCGAATGCCACAAACTAACCACCTGCCTGGACTTAATATAACACAATAAATCCATCACGTTAGTGTTAGGGAGTTTAACATAAGATAATTTCACATTATGTTCAATGCACCTAGCTACGACTATCGGTTCTAAAATGACTTTGAGGGTACAAAGGTCAGTTGGCATCATCCCAATTTGTCCATTTGAATCTTCTCTTTTCTTTTCTTTCCTCGCACTTCTTAGCTCGCTCATTTTCCTTTCCTTTTTTCTTTCTGATTATCGCTCTTTTCTTCCTTCTCATTTCTCACATCCCACAATTCTACCTCTCTTTTTTCCTTTTCTTTTCTCTTTCTTTTTCAATTTTTTTTCTTTTTTTTTTCTTTTAATAATAAAAAAATAATTCGATCGAACCCTATGTAGGTTGCCTACGTATCATGACCCCGCATGAATCAGATCTTTGCGTAGTTCTGGAAGATCGAGAATAGAGTAAATAAACTGACATTTTTTTTTCTTTTATGAGTACTCTGAGGAGAAAAGAGAAATAAAAGAATTTGAATTTTCTAGACTTAATGTTCTATACCCTATTCCAAACTCAAGCTTAACGGGCATGTTTTTTTTTTCTTTTTTTTTTTAAACAAAAACTCAATGGGAAATTATTAGGGAAAATCCTACAAGAGAAAAATATTTTTTGATTCTTTTTCGTTTTCTAAAATGATGTCCAAACAATAAACCAAAGAAAAATGTGTTGGAGTTTCATTTGATATCCTGATACAAAATTTGAAACAAGCAATGAAGAAGATAAAACAAAATATTTTTGGATTTCAATTTTGATTGCCTAAAGAAGAATTTCTAATGATAAACAAAGATCAAGTATGTTTTTTTTTCTATGTACAATATCCTAAAGTTCTAATGAAAAATAACTTTTTTTTTCAGTTTTCACTAATTTCCCAAAGAAATACCGCAAAAGAAAATCTTTTTTGGATTTTGGAATTAACACCTTAAAGAAAGCTTTTAAAGAAGTACTAAAAGAAAATTAGCTTTTTTTTTTGAATTTTGGTCCTAATATACTAAAGGAAACATAAAAATAATTTATTTTAAGTCCTAGATATTAATTGCCTAAAGGAAGAACAACCTCTAATTTTTTCATTTCTAGAACTAGTATTCTAAAGAAAAGTTATAACGGAAATATAAAATGAAATATCTCCCTTTTTTTTTTGAATTTTTGAATTACATCACACCTTGTCAAATATAAAATAAAAAGTACAATGACAAAACTTGACATCATTATACAAAACTTAGAAAGTAAAAGACGATATAAAAAAACATACTAAAAATAACTAAAAATAAAAATAAATATAAATCTCCTTAAGCAACTCCTAAATGCAGCGGTCCTGGGGTATCTGTCCTGCTCAAACTCCGGTTAGTAAATTCATACCTGTATGAGAAAACTTAAACTAACACTATGTGAGACAACAACATTCCCTATTAGACGCATGCAAGACATGGTTGCGATTATTATTGCAAAATGACTTATTTAGCCAAAAGGTGGCTAGAAGTGTAAAATTTGGTTAAGATCCCGCAAAGCCAAAAACCTAAGCTTACTAGAAAGATTGGACCCTATGTGGGTTGCCTACGTATCACGCCCCGAAAGGTGAGAATCAGGTATGCGTAGTTCGGGCAAATTGGATACGGTCCAAAATTTTAGAAAACAACTAATTCTGAGAAAATATGTTTTTTTTGTCTTTTCCTTCAAAATAATGAAACATGCAAACTCTTTTTTGGATTTTCTTTTTCCTTTTTTTTTATTTTTGATTTTTTGAAAAATGATAAAAGTGCAACATCTTTTTGAATTTTTCAAGCCCTTTTCTTACTTAACAAAAATATGAGAGAAAATATAATTGGGCACCACTCGCTTTATATTCACACTTCACCCTTTTTTCATTTTCTTTTTTCCTTTCTTTTTTTTTCTCTTTGCTTTTGCTTTTTTTCTTTTTTTTCATTTGCTCTTAGTTATCATTGGTCCGTGATAATAGGTGAATTTGACTATAATCACACCTTGAATAATCACATTCTTATGTTGTTTTGATGATATATATGATAACATAATGCTCTTATTAGTGTTTTTCATGATTTATAGGTAATAAATGGCTAAGGAAGGCTAAGGAGCTATTTTGGAGTCAATACTGGAGAAAAGAGGCCAAATATGCAAATTTCCATTGAAGTCACATCATACCAGCCCTGGAGAGCCGGAAGTACTGTTCCACCGCGGTGAAAAGCTGCTGCAGAACCTCGAAGAATCAGAGGCACTGTTCTGCCGCGGTTCCACCACGACCGCGGCAGGCGCCGAAAAGTGAGGGACCAAAGTGTAAAAACGGGATTTTTTAGACCTAAACCCTATTTAAACCATAGACTTCGCCCAAAGGAGGCAAGTAGTGATTTTTAGGTTATCTTGGAAGGAAAAACTATTGTGAGGGATCTTTCAAAACATCTTTCTTCTTTCTTTTGATTTTGATGATGAATTCTATTCTAGTTTATTTACCCATAGTTATGAGTAGCTAACTTCATTGTCTAAGGTCTTGATGGAACCTATTGGGGGATGAACTTCTCGTTTATGTTAATGCAAATTTGCCAGTTTTAATCTTTATTTATTCAACTATATTCTTGTTCTAGTTAATTGACATGATCCTTAATTAGTTGTGCCTGTTCAGTGTGCATAACTTCGAAAAGAGTGCATATTTAGGTAGTTGTTGAATAACACCACTCCTAAAGTAATAAAAGGAATCTATATCTGCGGGTTTAAAGGAGGGATTAGGAATAACGAAGCCTTGGGTGTAATCTTACATGAACTGTGCTAATTAAAGCTAGCTAGTGTAGCTCGGGAGAATACAATAGTATATTGCTGTGATTGCTCGGGGGAGAGTTACGGTGAGGTGAGTGTTCATGATTAATAAAGTGAGTCGGTAAATTTGTATGAAGCATAAACAGAAGGGATTCCATCAATAGGGGAAGTCATTACCTTAGCTTGTCTCTCATATTTGTCTACAA
>MU748499.1:273313-307865 GCA_026770625.1 Nicotiana glauca | reverse complement strand
GGTGTCGACACAGTTTATTTAAAAATTCAAATAATATCAAAGCGGTAACAATTAGCACATTTAACCTGAAGCATGAAGGAAAATCAGATATAACAAAATACAACAATTTATCTAAGCTCGAATTTTGGTCTGCGAAACCAGAGATTCTGGGTTCGATCCCCAGCAGAGTCGCCAAAGCTGTCACACCTCTTTTTTTAGGGCTTACTACACCCCGTGAAGGGTATAATAAAAAGAGTTTTTCCAATTAAAGGACGGTCGGAACGGGATTAGTTATTTAAAGTTTCAGAGTCGCCACTTGAGAATATAATGGTGTCTCAAGTCACCGAATTAATCCCGAACCGAGAAAAATTTGACTCTGTTACAGTCTGCGAACTAGAAATCCGGGTAAGGAATTCTGTTAATCCGAGAGAAGGTGTTAGGCACTCCCGAATTCCGTGTTTCTAGCACGGTCGCTCAACTATTGTATTTTGATTTTTATCTGATTTTATTACATGCTAACTTATGTACTTTTATTTACAAACTTCTTTTATTATTATTTATTTGAAAAGACTTGCGACATCGTAAAAGCACGTTTCCGACCACGTTACCATCAAGGCACCCGTTTTCGTTAACACACTTCGACTTTGTCGAGATTTGGATTTGGGTCGCAATCAATGCACACCCGAGTTTAGGAAGTAATTTTAATTAAAATCGTGTCTAAAGAGGCTAACGTGTTGTTATCTTTTGGGAAGGCCATGAAATTCGCTAAATGGTTTGTCCCGAATCTCTAAGTATTTTTAATAAGTAATTAATGAGGGTCTCACAATTTGTATTTTTGTTTGGCGAGGCTCGTCTCATTTTATTAAAAGGCCATCCTAGAGCAAGCTATAATTTTCTATTTATTATTTGTCTCTATGAATCCTAATTGATTAATGTCGTAAATTTCAAGCCTTAAACCCCAGTTCAAACAACCAAAAAAAAAAAGGGAAAATTAATCATGGACCCAAAAGGCCCAGATTGCACAACATGTATGATTTGGCCAAAAGCTTCCACGGCCATAATTATTGGGCTTAGGATTCGCCCAAGTTAACAATGAGTTACACTTGTGAAAATCCAGGGATCGAACCCCCGGACCCTCAGTATATTTAACCACTTGTTTAAAACTATTTCCGAGCGGGTGCACCAAAGTGGAGTATTACAGGCATGTGACCAAGTTCAGGTGCTTATGTGGTCAAAATAGGCCCAGGCTACCTATTACACATCCAGTCCCAAATGAAATCAAGCGGCCCAGTTAATTTCTAAAATTAACCAACTAGTTTACTACTTTTACTAAAGGACTCTGAGACTTCTTTTTAAATCACCTGCTGGGGTTAAAATCTAAATCACAGTTAGATGGTGATCAGAATAAACTTCAAAGCCAAACTCTAATTTAAAGCTGAACATTGTCGAACAGGTATGCCCTACTTGACATTACTGAAGTCAGTCTTTTTTCTTTTACTACAAGACAGATTCTTACCATTTTAGACTAATATTGATTGAAAACACACTCATGCCATTCTAAACCAATATTCTCTGGAAACAAGTCAAAGTTTCAATTGAATACTCATGTAATCCTATGAGATGTATTAGTACTTAAACGATCTAAACTTCTATAAACTATACAAAAGGCATGCAATAATCTATTTTCCATATTCACGAATCAGATACATGACCTCTATAACCTCTGCAATTGTTTTAACTATATCCAATTTCATTTAACAAACAAAAGAAGAAATCAAACCATGAATATTCGATATATTTTCTAACAAACGTGAAACATATCCCATCTCATAAAAATGGCAATTTGTCCAAAACAGGGAAGCAATGGAAATATGTACCAAGTCATATCTTAGTTCAAGCTTGACAGGAACTATCACAAAATGGAGCAAAATTGGAAATTCAACTTTATACTAATTACTAACATGATCCAAAGTAGAAGCCAGCCATTTCAAATTACAATATAAAATCAGTCCAGGTCTATAAACAGTTTCCAACATTAATCAGAACTCAACATACTCTAATTTAAAATTACATCAGAAGTTTAACAGGATTAATAGGAAGATGATTTTACTTCATATATCAAGCTTGAAACTACAGCAAGGTTCACATATGTACCTGGAATTGGAAATATAAAAGAAGAAGGAGAAATAGGTCAGCAACTGGCAGTAAACAACAGCAATCGACAATTTAAAATCCTGGCACGATTGGAACCCCAAACAAACAGAGAAGACACAGGAACAACCAGCTAGAGACACTTCTGAACTCCAATTCCCAAAAATCGAGCTATGAAATGCACATCACCCCATTAAAACTTGAAATTATCCTAAGGAATTAAATAGAACAACATTTTTTGGATTGTTTTCTGCAGATTTTATATATATTTTTATTTTTTTGAAATAACTGAATTTCAGTCTCAAATCTAAGAATTGAAAGGGAAAATTTGTGGGGCTGAAGCTCTAGACCCTTCAACAAGGCATGAGAATGCCAATTTATAGGCAACAAGAGAGGGGTGAATCAAATTTTGGTTTTTTTCTTTTTAGTCCTTTTTAATTTTCAGTTTAGTCCCCCTATTTCTAACTTGTTACTCAAGTAAGTTCATCTTCTTTGCTGAAAACTATACTAAAGTCTATTCTAGAAGGTCCTATACCCATTACAATTCCTATACTACCCCTTTCCTACTTTAAAATTACTATTGCTAATAAAACTACCATTTTTCTATGCCTAAATTACCCTTCTACTAGTCTGAAAATTACAGACCAATGGTTAACTGATCCCAATCCCCTTCGACTTTTGTCTAAATTGAGCCTGTTACTCCCTATTTTTCTCTGAAACTAACTATCAGCTATAGCCAATACAACCCTAAGCATTACAGTTAACAGTAACCCTAACTGGGATCAATTTCAACAATTTCCAAATCATTATGTGAGAATAAACCTAACTAAACTATTGACTAACTGTCCAACTATTGTCAAGCGATCAATAAACAGAAAAAATAAAAATCAGAATGAAAAGGGACTACCAAAACAAAATCAAACGCCTTAATCAGAAACATTAAAACCTGAGTTAAAATTGCATGCAAATCATTATCAAGAAGTATTCCAAATCATAATAACATCTAAAGAAAGAAAAATAGGAGAAGGACTTACTGATGTAACGAGACAATTCCGGCCAACTGATTTGGGAGAAACTTTCGAGATTCTTGACACGAAACATACCCAGTCACGTGTTTTCATGGGAATACACGTGATTGGGTATGTTTTGGTCAGGAATCATAGAAATTGGAAGATGGTCTTAAGGCCAGAGATTCTTTAAAAATTATATACGAGTAGTTCTGGCTACATTCGAGCCAAGAGACTACCAGATAAGTGTAGAGGGGGTCAAGGTGGTTCTATGGTGTAAAGATGGGTTCATTTGGCATAACTTGTGTTCGCCGGAGTAGGGTTCCGGCGACACAAAAAGGGATATTCGAAGGCCTGGAGATTAATTCGAAGGAAAAGGTTTATGAGAATGAAGAGAGGGGATTCAGGGCTTTCTAGGGTGTTATTTTGGGAAGCAAAGGGGGTGGTGGCGTCTACCGGCGACGAACTAGTCCGGTGACCTATAGAGATACGAGGAAGACGAAGTATTGTCTCTGATGTTTGATTCATCTTCAGACAATTTTATGTATAAGTGTTGATAGTTTAGGGACCGTTAGATTTATGCGTATAGACGGTCGAGATCAAATCCTGGAACCTCACACGACGTCGTTCACTGGTATATTGCATGATCTGATATTATAAAATGGGACGACGTCGTTTGATTGGGTGACGGTTCAATCCTGCCCGTTGGATCAAACAAATGAACGGTCCAGATTTAACGATTCAAAACGTCGTCGTTTGGTAAGTAAACTGGCTTGTATAGTCTGACCGTTTGATCAAAATTCAACGGTCTAGATTTCTTACAACTGAAATAAATTTGCAAATTATTTGCTGTACAAACTATTATTTAAGGAAAAAAATCTATCCCAACGATTGCGAATACAAACAACTCGATATTGCCTGATAGAAGGTAATCTGTATTGAGAAAAAATTGGTGGACCACTATATTGATACCTTGGGCCCTCAGAAACTGAATATGTGATGCAGGAAGTACATGACAAGCAGTGTGGGAATCATGCTGGTGAAAATACTAATAAGTATTAGTAGCCAAAAATGGAAGATGAGGCGAAAAATTCATAAGAATGTGCGACAAATGTCAATGATATGCAATTAATATGCATCAACCAACAGAATTGCTTAATTCAGTTATCGCACCATAGTTATTTATGAAGTGAAGAATCGACATTGTAGGTTCTTTACAGCAAGTACCAGGAAATGTGTGATTTTTATTAATTTTAACTAATTACTTTTCTAAGCAGGTGCCTTCAAACAGGTGTGGGAAAAAAGTTATAGGCTTTATTTAGAGAAACATAATATGTGATTCAGGATTTCAAAGGAGATTGTATGCGATAATGGATCGCCATTCGTGGGAACAAAGGTCGCCGAATTTCTTAAAGGTTAAAAAATCAAAAGAATAACGTCAACACCAAACCATCCCATGGATAATGAGCAAGCAAAGTCAACAAATAAAATAATAGTCAATAGTATGAAAAAATGCTTGGAAGCACCAAAAGGAAGGTGTTCTGAGGTACTACCATAGGTATTATGGTCCTACATAACAACGTTCAAAGTAAGTGTGGGAGAAACTCTATTTTTACTTGTTTATGGCATTGAGGCCCTAATTTCAGTGGAGATCGGAGAACCAAGACTAAGGTTTAAATGTACAAATGAATTATTCAAGGAAGAGGAACTTCGAACAAATTTGGATTTGGTAGAAGAACGAAGAGAGACAGCCTCGATATGGATCGCATTGCAAAGACAAAGGATAGAACAATACTATAAATTAAAATCAAATCTTTGATATTTTTATATTGGGAAATTCGTCCATAGGAAGGTGTTTCAGTCAACATAGGCGGTAATTGCAGGAAAAGTAGGTCTAAGTTGGGAAGGACCAAATCGAGTTCGAGGCATACAAGTTGGAGACCATGAACGGGAAAGTCTTACCTTCAAATTTGAATGTAATACACTTGAAGAAGTATTACTTTTGAGCAAGTACCCGCTGTTAGGTATCTCAAAATTTATTATTTATTTATTCTTCAAAATTTTACTAACCTTTTTAGATGATAGGAAATAACCCAAACCGTATGATGACATTAGACCCAAAAAGGTACGCAAAATACTTTATTAATCTCGGTCAAGTTACGATAATTTTGATGTGAAGGGTTAAGCATTCTTCATCTAAAAAGTTAACCTCGAGTCCCGTGTATAATTTCTTTTCAAGAAAAGGACCAAGGAGGAAAGTTGATCTAGTTTCAAGTATTCATTCTTCAAATCTCAAACACCGGGGGACTATACATATGGAAATAGCATATCTCAAGAAAGATATATTAAGAAATTCTCAAAGAATCATTAAATAAAAATTTCAAGTTCAAAGTCAAATGGGAAGTGAATAAGTAAATATTAAACAAAAAACTCCCAAGAGCTATTAGATTAAGATTATAAAAATAGTCACGAGATATATGGTCTCCAAAAATTTACTTTTAAACCTCCTATAAGAAATGTAACAACTCAGCCAATCGTTTTGAGAATTTAAGCTCCGTTCAGAGGCATAAGGTCTTGATAAGATTCATATTATTTTTATCGACTTGCATGAATTATTGAATTCAGTTACCAGATGATTCAGAATTGAATTGGAAGAAGGAATCTAGTTTTGAAAGCTTAAGTGGTGAGAATTTGCTTGAAATTAGACCTTTGAGTAGATGGCTTCGGAATGAGTTTTGGGTGACCCCAACAGCTTTGTATGGTAATTTAAGACTTAGGCGTTTGTCCGAATTTGGATTTAGAGGTTCGTATGGTAATTTGAGGCATTTCGGCGAAAGTTTAAAAAGTTGAAGCTTGAAAAATGGAGAAGTTTGACCCATAGTTAACCTTTGTGATATCGAGGTCAGAACGCAATTCTGAGAGTTGGAACAGCTCCGTTATATTATTTTGGACTTGTCTGCAAAATTTGGCATCATTCCGGTTGATTTGATAGGTTTTGGCGCGAGTTCTAGAAGTTGGAAGATTTGAAAGTTCATAAGCTCGATTCGTGGCACAATTTTCATTTTTGGCTTTGTTTGAAGTGATTTGATATCTCGATAGAGTCCGTATTAGGTTATAGAACTTGTTTGTGTGTTTAGACAGGGTCCCGGGAGCCTCGAGCGTGTTCCGGGTGGGCTACGGGCTATTTTTCTCTTATTTTGAACTACTGTTATCTGTCAGCTGGTTTTCGTCTTTGCGTTCACGTCTGCTCCTTCACGATCGCGAACATTAATTTTGGAGGAGGTATTAATTGCTCATCGCATTCGCATGACCACATTTGCGATCGCCGAAGTCTATTTGCTCCTTCTTCACGTTTGCATCTTCTATGTTTGTGTTCGTATAGTTCTTTCATTTGGGCAGCAAATTATTCCTTGAACGCGATCACATCTTCCTCTTTGCAATCGTGAAGAGTGGCTTTGGGCAGCAGATAATTCCTTCAGTACGCGATTGTATAAGCCCTTTCGCGATCGCGTAGCACATTTTGGACAGTAGCCATTTTCCTGCAACGCTATTGCATCACATCTACTGCGATCACAATGCATAAATACCTGGGCAGGCAGAATATATTCCCAAATCGAGGGTTAGACCATTTTTATAATATCTTGACTTGTGGAGCTCGGTTTTGAGAGATTCTTTGTGGGTTTTTCAAGCAAATCGATTGGTAATTATTGTTCACCTAGAATTTAATATATTCCATAATTTTATCCTTATTTTTATCATTTGAAATGTGTTTTGGGTTGAGGAAAATATTGGTTTTTGAAGAAAATTTCTAAAATAAAAAACTACAATTTGAGAGACCAAATGCTATCAAAATTAGATAATTTTCGTATGGATGAAATCATATCGGAATGGGTGCCTGGTTTTTGTAAAAAATTTTGGGTTTTGAGGTATGGACCCAAGGGCCGACTTTTGGACCAATTTTTAGATTTTATTAAAGATTGAGACGTTATGATCCGGAATAGTTTCTTATGAGTTTTATTTGTGATTTGAAGTTATTTTGGTTATATTTGAGCCGTTCGGAGGTCTTTTCGCCCGAGAAGTGCATTTTTGAGTATTGTTTTGTCATATTTGAGGTAAGTATCTTGCCTAACCTTATGTGAGAGACTTTCCCATAGAATTTGAGTCATCTATGTTGATTATAATCCATGTACGCGAGGTAACAAGTTCGTGCTCAGACTTATTTAGGGAAAGTTGTCTTTTTAGGGTTCATAGATCCTTATATTCACTAAGTAGGAAGTTGTTCTTGATACGATTGAATTTTCTATTTTGCTAGTTTCACCTCTACTTGCTTTGATTGGAATTAATGGCTTTATGATTCACTCTTATTACTTATTTGACTTAACTGAAGATTTTTACCGCTTCTATTATCATGCTATCTTTTCATAACAGTTTGTCTTATTTGGGAATCATTATTAACTCTCTTGAAATTTGTGAGTATTAAGTGAAGTTAAGATCATCTTTCCTCTGCCTAATCTTAATTGAAAACGTTGCATATTTTCGTAATTGCCAAACTTAAAAGAAGTTTAGACATCATATGTTTAGTTGACATGCCCTTATTTGGAATTGTTTGACTCGTATTAGCTTCCTTATTATTGACTTGTATATTATGGGGTCGTTGCTACATGTTAGTTTTCCCTTGTTGAATTGTTCCCTTTACAGTGGATATTCCTTCTAAACTGTTTCTACCATTTCCTTGTGATTTAAAGTTCTTGAGTTATTTACTCGTTGTACTTTGTATTATTATCATTTTTGCTGTTGTACTTTTTGTGGTGATGTAAGAGAGTTCTGCCATATTGTGACTATTATTTATGTTGGTTGCGCTACATATTTACTTTGAGACTATGGGATAGTATGCCGGTAGATTTCCGTGTTCTACATATTTACTTTGGGTCTACGGAATGGTATTCCGGTAGATTTCCTTGCACATTTATGTTTGGGACTACGGAACGGTATCCCGGTAGATTCCCTTATTTTGTATATTTACTTTGGGACTACGGAATGGTATTTCGGTAGATCCCCTATTATTATCAATGTGTTCTAAGCTATTGCTTTACATTGATCTTATCCCTGAGTAAATATTGTATGTGCTTTCCATTCTTTTCTTTATGCTTACTGGCTGGTATGAACTACGTTAGGATACTTGCACAAGCATATACGTGCTAAGCACCCTTATCAGATAAGAGGCTTCTTGATATTGCTGAGTATAGATGTACACCCTTATTTATTTGTCTTTCATGTGAGAATGACCCTATTTGGCATGTGAGTTATCAGTATGATTATGAGGCATGATGAGGCATGATGCCAAGTGTTAGGGTTCAGGTATTGAGACTCGTATTGTATGATTATGAGATGAGGTGTCACATGGTGACTTATATTCGAAGGATATTTGTTTGGAAAAATTATATTCAAAAGGTATTCATTTTGAAAGAACTATTTTTGAAAAATATTTACTTGAAGGAAGTATATTTCAAAATATTTTTATCAATTGAAGAATTTGACTAATTGATTGAAGTTTATTGGCTAAGACCAAATGTGAAAACTGTCGTAATTGTTGAGTTATGACTTGTCTTGACTGTATTTGTGATTTCGGATTTGGGTTGTATTACCGTTCACTTTTCTGTGTTCTTATTATGATGTTCCACTGTTACTTGTTGTTTTCTTTCCATATTGCAATTACTGTATTGTTAGCCACATCGCATAGTCCTTCTATAGATATCAGGTTTTGTTGTTTCTATACTTATACTTGTTCAGTTTATTAGACCAGTAGGTGTCTTGACTTTTCCTCGTCACTACTCCACCGAGGTTAGTCTTGATACTTACTGGGCATTGTTGTGGTGTGCTCATACTACACTTCTATATATTTTTGGTACAAATTTAGGTATTGATCGTAGCTGGGCATTGCTGTGGTGTGCTCATACTACACTTCTATATATTTTTTGGTACAAATTTAGGTATTGATCGTAGGTAGCTGTGCGGATTCTTACCGAGGAGACTCAAGGTAACCCTGCTGCTACGTTCGCAAGCCTCGGAGTCTCCTGCCTATTTTGTATTCACACTGTTGTACTTATTTCCATACAGCTATGTTTAGAAGTTATAGCGAAACTCTGTAGAGCTTATGACTTGTACCGCCGGTTTTGGGAAGATATAAATTCTATGAATATTTCTATATTGGGACCATTAGACTTTCTTTATTATGGTTGATATTCAGTAAAATGTTAGGGTTACTTAGTCCCTAATACTAGATGTCATCACAAAACCCAACAGAGGGAAAATTAGGTCATGACAAGAAAGCAATTATGAAAACAATGTATATGAGTGTTTGCCTTGAAAGTTCAAATAAAACTTCTCATAATTTTAACCAACATGAAGATAAGACGACATTTTCATTAGTGTCGATTGCATAAAAGGGCCATCATTTATAATTAAGACTGTGTATATTGAGTCATGTCATATTGAGGCATTCGTTCTACAAAGATAATACAACAAAGGCTCGAAAATTTATTAAAGCATTCATTCTACTAAGATAATGCGAAAATATTCTCGAACAATTAAAGAGCAAAGAATATATAAGCATGCTAAAAGTTAATATTCCAACAGATAAATAAAAATATCAAAGAAAATGACTTAAAAAAAAAAACTAAGGAGCGTCTTGGGAAAGAGCAGAAGAAGGATCTGCTGGGGGACTTGAAGAAGAAGGCTGAGGATCTGCCTTCGAATCGTCTTTGCTAAATCACCCTTGGAGCTTTCATCCCCAGGCTTGGAGAAACTTTGGAGTTGATGAGTAGTATCAATAGCCTCTTTAGCCCTAGCAAGCTCAGCTTCGATATCAAAGCCTTCTTGGCTAGCCTCAGTCAAAGTTTCAAGACAAGTATTAAGAAAGGCCCAACTCACGTCTAAAGTCAATTTATCCTCGAGAGCCTCGTAGTCTTTTTCAGTTGTACAACTTCATCCCTTAGCTCTTCTTTCTCAGCCTCGGCAACATCGTATGAAACCTTCAAAGGTTCCAATGTCGACTCCATTAGTTTAATCTTGCTGGAAGAGGCACGAAGATCTTCTTGATCTCGGGTTAACTCTTGAACTAGTTCACCCCACACACTTCTTTTTGATTCAGAAGTTTTTTTCAAACTTTAAATCTCTTCAGTCGCCTTTGAATGCTGCTCAGCAAAAGTTGCCTCTATCCTAGCTTTCTCCTTCTCTGTTTGATTAGTTGATGCCTTCTCTACTGCTAACTCAATAGTGGTAAGCTAAGACGTTGTTCCAAAGTCTCCTTGTCATAGGCTAAGACATCCTTCTCCAGTTGAAGGCTTTCAAACTGTTGTTTCTAGTTATCCGCCTCTATGCCCAACTCAACAACTTGATGCCCAGTCAAAGTTAACCTTCTCATTAGCTCCATATTAGTTAATTAATCTACAAAAAAGAGAGAAGAAAGATGTTTCAAACCAAAGGAAGGAAAATAGAAAAGGATTAAGGGAAGAAAAATATACCTTGAGAGCAGAATGAATTAAATCATTCATAAGAGTAATGGAGGAGTGAGAACCAAGTTTTTCCTCTTAAAGGGCCCAATCAGAGGCTTCAATCAAATTGTGGCCCGATTAGTTTTCTTCAGCAGGCTGACACCCTTGGGGACTTCGATTATAATATTTGTCCGCCCCCAAAAGGGCCAGCTTCACCGCTAGGAGAAACATGGCTCATGGGAAGAGTGTCAAGAGGTGGCTCTTCAGAAACAAAGCCAAATTCTTCATCACCCTCAAATACTTGAGCGAAGAGCTTCTTAATGGGATTCAAGGAGGGTCCGCAGTAGGATCAACAACTTCTTCCTCTGAAATTACCATAGAGACATCTTCAGGTTCGTCAACCAAGTGAAAAGGTAAAGGTATGGATCCTAAAGGCTGGTTTTGGAGGATGCTTGTTTCATTATCCAGAACAAATTTCCTCCTAACTCAAGGCCTATTCACTAAAGATCCTTCTTCTTCTTCCACTTCATTTGAGGCAAGGAGTTCTTTATTTTTCCTCTTCGAAGAGAACACATCCAAGATCCGCTCTTGAGTAGTGTTGGTATCATGTCTAACTGCAAAAGCAAGAGAGGGATGAACTCTGTGGATTCCAAATCCTAAAAACCAAAAGAAAAGGATGTAAAAGTAAAAACTGAGGGAATAAGTAAAAACGGTAAAATAAAATAGCATACTGTAGGTTTTGACTTTCCACCCAAATTTTTGGGAAAGAAACTTTCAAGTTCTTTGCTCCGTAGGAGCACCAGATAACATCTATTCAACCCAAGCACGAAATTCGGGAAGTTCAGCAAAAACTTCCGTGATTGCTATAAAAAAGTACGAGAAGATTAGTATTCTAAGAAGTAAAAGAAGATAGTAGAAAGCAAAAGTAAAACAAAATAATATGGGTAAATCTTTATAAAGGAAAATAATATGGGTAAATCTTTACTTTTCCGAACAAGACAAATGTTTTTCTCCTACCAACTCATGAGTCAGGACAACCACGAACCAGCTATAACAATCCTTATCATGATCATCTTCAGATCCAACCAAAATACTTTTACTCCTTGCTACATGTGTAAAAATACCCCTAACGAAAGAGTTTCGGGAAATAAAAATGGAGGAGATGTTCAAAAGTGAAAGGGGAAGAAACTAAGCCCGACAAGTAGCGAAGGCATGCTAGTGACCTCCACATTATCTAACCTATTTTCCTAAGTCAAACATTGAAGTAGCGGAAAAATTTCAAAATCGTTAGATATATCAGAGGTTTGAATCCTAGGGTAAAAGGGTAGGTGTAGATGAACAAATAACCTTCACTGTAGGTGGTCATATAGTCATCAACACCAGGAGCTATGCTTGGAAAATTAAGTTTCCAACATCACTCTCTACGTACAAGAGGAAGAAGACAAGATTTTATGAGGAAAGAATAGCAATCTATAGGATTGAGTGTTGCTATGGAAGTAACTTCTTTGTTCCATGCCTTACAGTCAGAAACAAAAGAAAACTCATGGGGAACAATTTCAGAAAGTATGGGACAGGGGTTTGCATTTATTGAAGAATCGCCACCTAACTATTTAAGGTGCGTTAGGGCACCTATAGGTTTCATCTATAACTACATTTGGTAACCAGAGATAGGGTAAGGGCTTGAAATTATCCTAAGGGGAAGGTGTTAGGAACCCCTCAGGATCCACTAGTGTGGTTTCTGGCAAGATAGTTTTTGTGAATTCGTACAATTAGCAAATAAAAAAGTATAGCTCAAATAGTAGGGGGTTTAAGTTTAAATACACAAGTGTAAGAAAACAACTAATGAAAAAGCTAGATTTTGAAAAGGATTACAATCTAAGCATATTTGCAAATGTAAAGGAGTGTCCTAGGCATGTTTATAATATGGATCACATCAACGCAATACCCGGTATGACACTCCTCAAAGAGGGTCTATACGTGGTATTAATGCACCAGTTATCATATCTATATCTACCATTTCCCACCTTGTGAAAGTAATTAAAGCGAAGGTTGGTATCGACCCCTATTGCATGTTGTTACCCGTCCCTTCCTATCAGTCCCCAAGGAATTTAGGACTAAAAAGGGGGGATTCTAGGCAGACCCTCAGGTTTAAAGGTAAAATACTATGAGACAAATAAGAACACATAAGACTGCATTTTGGAGGAAACACAGAAATAGATAGAAGGATCACATATACCTCCAAAAGTAATGCACATAAGCAGCACGACTCATACACAACTAAGGTCTGAATTTAGGTCCTAATATGGTATCCAAGTGATAACAACAGAACTAGATTTATTACATGACTCAGAAAAGAAGTCTGAATCAGGCTTGCCTACTGATTTTAACACATTAAAAGTTGAACACTAATCACAAAGACAGTTTTGATTTTATTTAAAGTTGATTGTCTAAGGCTTGCCTAGGCATAAAATAATTTGCAGAGGTTATTCAGAAATTATTAAAACAGTTTGGAGAATGTTTTTACCTAAAACATGCAATTCTAAATATTGCAAAGGCATGTAGGGATAATTACCAGTTTGTTTAAAGGAGGATGAGACTGTTGATACTCCTTTTCATGCACTAGTAGTTTAACTAAGCGTAGCTGAGTGAGTATGAACGAGAACCTAATCATGGTATCTAATGATATATATACATGATTCCTAAAGCAGGATTTCTAAATGCACAACATGATTGTAGAATTTCCTAAGAGCAGGATTTCTAAATGTACAGGATAATTGTAGAATTTTCCAAGAGCAGGATTTCTAGATGCATAACATGAATGGAGAATTTACTAAGAACAGGATTTCTAAATACACATCATTATTGCAGAATTTCCTAAGAGCGGGATTTCTGAATGCACACCATGATTGTAGAATTTCCTAAGAGCAGGATTTCTAAATGCACAACATGAATCCTAAGCATGGTTTCTATTGCACAATTAGGAATATAAATCTAATAACATGTTTTCTACCCTTAACAACTATATCATGCATATCTATCCCATCCCTTTTCACTAGCCAACCCCAATACTTGTTTACAACAAGTTATTACAGACCAATCCTTGAAATGAATTGCATAAGTACAAATGAAAAATAAGAAGTTACACTATAAGAAGCCTGATTAGGACTTACTCCCTAAGTTATGTAATAAATCACTTCAAGTGCCAAGATTGTTCCATAGTCTTTCTCATATCTAGGTGTGTTAGAGTTCCCTAAGGACCTCAAGAGATTCCGGGCAGTGCTCACACCAAAATTTCATAGCCAAGACAGAGTAAGTGCAGTGTGGAAAGGCCAACTTTTATGTGTCCAAGTTCAGAGAGAGCTGAATGGTCCTAAGGCAAGGCTCACACAAAAGGGGCAGAACTTAGTAGTCTAAGAGTAAGGTGAGAGTGCTTGTCAAAGCTTTGAAAAAGTTGAACTAGAAAACAGTTTTGAAACAACATCTTGAAATGAGTTTGCGAAACAACAAAAGAGTTGTTATGGGAAAACAGTTTTTGAAAGGAGAAGGGAATAGGAGCAACAACAACTTGGAACAAACCAGCACACACAGAACAAATCCAAAGAATATTTCCAACATCCACAAGTAGGGAAGTAAGGGGTGGGGGACATAGAGGGCCCAAATCAAAAACACATAAACATGGCTGAGAAGATATACATATAGACCAGCAAGTACAAAGAAGAAGTAGGAAACACAAACAATTACTTCAAAGTGTTAATAAGGGAATCATGCTTGAAATTAGAGTAGTAATAAGACATAGGGACAAGGTATGGGAGTAGTCATTTTAAGGACATGGGTCTACATAATTAGTCATGCCACTTAGTGTTAATCAAGTACATTAGAGGTCTACGATACTAACATGGCATACTAGTTGAGGGAAATAAAGAAAAACTCAAGTAGACATGCTGATTACACTTAAACAAGAGAAGGAAAAACTTAAGCATGCTGAATAAAGACGTAAATAAGAAAGGAAATTAAATACATGAGCCATTAAGCTAGTGCAGAAGGAGACATGGATTGACAGACATGGAGCACATAGAGTTGAGTTTCAGAATTGAACAAGGAACATACCAGTTAAAGAAGCAAAATGCAAAAAGTAAAGCAAGTAGAACTGCACAGTCTAGCCTTGGCTTTCAACCGGCTAGACAAGTAGTTAGTACAAGTAGTAGAGAAAGAAGAGAGAATTTGAGTGTGTGTATGTATTCTGAACAAATTGTTCGTGTGTTGAATTTAGAGTAGAGGAGAGTATATATAGCAGTTTAGGAGTGGAGCAGAATAAGGTAAAGAAATCATAATTCAGCAATCAAGGAAATTACATATGAAATCAGCATAGTCTTCCTTTAATTAAGGACAAATACCCAACTGTTAAAGGACATGAGTCACTTAAGGAAAGGAAAGAAAATCAGACCCACGTAAAGAGGTAAACAAAAAGAAGTTTAATTAAGGAAGTAATCGTGAAGAATTAGTGATATTACAAACAATAAGGTAATAAAAATAATTAGAGTCGTAAACAAGGGAATAAATCAATAATCAGCACATAATTTAAACAAGCAAATCATGAAATTGAGATTAAAAATAATACCGATTTGAAGAGAGGGAAAATTTTAGTTTTCCACAAATAGACAAATATGCAAAGAATAAAATTTTATAAACATACGTAAACTTGCCAAGGGATCGACTCAGAAACCCTAATAGAGATGAACTAGAGTAAAAGTCACAAGATACTGAATTAGGCTAAAGGGGAAAATCATGGAAGTCAAAGAACAACACCGATAATGTAACAAGCAGCTCGAAAAGACTTAAAATCGAAGCAAAAACATAAGAAAATTAGGGCTTTAACGCAAACTAGTTAGGGTCCAGAAAATTTTAGTAGAAATTAGTCAATAATACCTAAGAACATGTGATTAACACTTGAAAATCATGAAAACGTTGAGAAGACGAGTTTCAGTAAACCCTAATTTAGAAAAAATGACTAAAATCAAAATAGTTAGTTAAAACAGGAGAGTTTTAAAGGAAAATGCTCAATAACACTCGAATCACCTCAGATCTATAAAGCTCTGAGAAGAATCAAACAGTAGCGAGTCTAGGATTTTCGGAAAATAGTAGAGATGAAGAGAATCGGTTAAAAGCTCCTGGATTCAAACGAAAAACAAGAGGGAATCCTTTTTTACAAACGGAAATGGCTAGAGACAAGTCAGTAAACAACTTTCAAGCCAGAATAAGTTGGGTTTTTCATGAGATCCTCTCAAGTACTCATGAAATCAAGCATCCAGAGAGTATAAGAGACTAGTGGTGGTCGGAGAATGCACATAAACACCATGGAAAATAGGTATCTGCCAGTGACAACGATTAGGGTTAGGGGTGAGTTGAGAGAGAGTTGGAGAGGTTAGGGATTCAGAGGCGGTGCAAATGAACGAACGGGTAGGGTTTGGGGGCTCGTTGGGTCAAAAAAGGTAAGAAATAACATGGACCATTGATCTGGGTGATCAACGGTCGAGATTAGAAAGGGTAGGCGGAGATTCGAGTTTTGGTATGGGTTTAAAGGGTGTGGATTCGGTTTTTAATTATAAAATCGGGCTGGGAATTGGGTCTTGTTGGCTATAATTGAAATCCAATTTGGCTATAATTTAAATAGCCTGTTTTTCCCTTTTTAATTTATAAAAAATAGTAAGTGATTTCTAAAAATAATTGTAAAATGATAAAATGATTTATCATACATAACTAGCAGTTTAAAAATACAGGATCTAATTTTATGCATATAAAACGTAATTAAATCTTAAAAGGACTAATATTGCAATTATATGCAATTTAGCTTTAAAAATAAAAAATATAATTGCAAAAATATATAAAAATTACCTTAGCCATATTTCAACATAAATATAGAAATCCAATAGATGAATTTCAAAACAATAATTTTGAAAATAATTGTTGGGAATTTTATGGATAAAAGTGAGAAAATAAATTAATTTAAAACCTTAAAATCATGGAAAAAATAATAAAAACCTTGGGCATGCTTATATATGCATATATATGTTATTTTGAAGGTATCTTGCATATTGAAAAATATATAGGGAAAAATTGGGTATCAACAACTGCCCCTCTTTACCCGAGAAGGATGAAAGAGTTTTTGGGTAAAGAAACGATGGCTAATTTTGACCGAGCGAAATAGTTTGGGACGATTTAGGCCGCAACCTAGTTTATGAGCTGCCAGATATCCCTGGTTTCATAGAAATCGGAAGTATGTAGTTTTGGATCCATTGGCGGAGTGTACCGACGAAGCTATTTCAAGAACAGTGGCAATATCTAGGGCTGGGTGAGTGAATGGTTAATTGGAATGGCTAGGTTTGATATGGCTTGAGGGAACAGGAATGGTATCTCTCCTGCTTGGATAGTCGTTGCTCGCTGTTTCACCTGCAAATAGAAGTAGTACAAGCGTATACTGTGTATAAATTTAAACATGATGCAAATTCCCATTGGACCATGAATGTTGTTTTCGGACGATGAGGATGATGTCCTCAAACCATGATGTCCTGGGCCATGGGTTTTATGATAAGGGATTCGCAGGCCATGAAATGATGTTCTCGGATTATGAAGATGGTGCCTCCGAACCGTGACGCCTTTGAATGATGATATGCAAAGATTGAAAGAGATCCTTGAGCCATGACATGGGGTTCTCGGGCTATGAAGATGGTGCCTCCGAAAGATGATGCCTTTAGATGAGTTTGTGATATTTTAACCCATGAAGGATGCAGTATGGGGCGATCTTTCAGCCATGCAGATGCAGTATGTGGCAATCTCTCAGCCATGAAATGCAGTATGAGGTGGTCTTTTAGCCATGCAGATGCGGTATGAGGCGATCTTTCAGCCATGCAGATGCGATATGAGGTGATCTTTCAGCCATACAGATGCAGTATGTGGTGATCTTTCAGCCATGTAATGCAATATGGTGTGATCTTTCAGCCATGCATATGTAGTATGAGGCGATCTTTTAGCTAGGCAGATGCAGATGGAGACAGTGTTTAGTCTTGGAAGGCAGAATGGTAGCTTTATGCAGAATGGACGGCAGAATGGTAGCCTTATGCAATGCAGATGCAGATGGAGGCAGAGCTTAACCTCGGAAGGCAAAACGTTAGCCTTATGCAGATTGGATGGTAGAATGGTATCCTAATGCAATACAGATGCGGATGGATGTAGAGCTTAACCTCGGAAGGAAGAACAATAGCCTTATACAGATCGGAAGGCAGAATGATAGCCTTATGCAATGCTGATGCAGATGAAGGTAGAGCCTAACTTCAGAAGGTAGAATGGTAGCCTTATGGAGATTGGAAGGCAGAATGGTAGCCTTATGCAATGCAGATGCAGATGGAGGTAGAGCTTAACATCGGAAGGTAGAATGGTAGCCTTATGTGGATTGGGTGGCAGAATAGTAGCCTTATTCAGGAAATAAAATGACAAATGATAGTGGAGTTTTCTTAGCCGATAGCATATTACGGCGTTGTGATTACTAGGAGCATTGTGACATACGGGACATCACTGGTGTGTGTTGATAGAAATGTTGGCAAGTGCAACGGTTCGGATAGTCGTATCCTTGAACAATGTTTGTTCCATGGGAATACAAGAGAGTATATATAGCAGTTTAGGAGTGGAGCAGAATAAGGTAAAGAAATCATAATTCATCAATCAAGGAAATTACATATGAAATCAGCATAGTCTTCCTTCAATTAAGGACAAATACCCAACTGTTAAAGGACATGAGTCACTTAAGGAAAGAAAATCAAATCAGACCCACGTAAAGAGGTAAACAAACAGAAGTTTAATTAAGGAAGTAATCGTGAAGAATTAGTGTTATTACAAACAGTAAGGTAATAAAAATAATTAGAGTCATAAACAAGGGAATAACTCAATAATCAACACATAATTTAAATAAGCAAATCATTAAATTGAGATTAAAAATAATACTGATTTGAAGAGAGGGAAAATTTCAGTTTTCCACAAATAGACAAATATGCAAAATATAAAATTTTATAAACATACGTAAACTTGCCAAGGGATCGACTCAGAAACCCTAATAGAGATGAACTAGAGTAAAAGTCACAAGATACTGAATTAGGCTAAAGGGGAAAATCATGGAAGTCAAAGCACAACACCGATAATGTAACAAGCAGCTCGAAAAGACTTAGAATCGAAGCAAAAACATAAGAAAATTAGGGCTTTAACACAAACTAGTTAGGGTCCAGAAAATTTTAGCAGAAATCAGTCAATAGTACCTAAGAACATGTGATTAACACTTGAAAATCATGAAAACGTTGAGAAGACGAGTTTCAGTAAACCCTAATTTAGAAAAATGACTAAAATCGAAATAGTTAGTTAAAACAGGAGATTTTTAAAGGAAAATGCTCAATAACACTCGAATCACCTCAGATCTATAAAGATTTGAGAAGAATCAAACAGTAGCGAGTATAGGATTTTCGGAAAACAGTAGAGATGAAGAGAATCGGTTAAAAGCTCCTGGATTCAAACAAAAAACAAGAGGGAATCCTTTTTTACAAACGAAAATGGCTAGAGACAAGTCAGTAAACAACTTTCAAGCTAGAATAAGTTGGGTTTTCCATGAGATCCTCTCAAGGACTCATGAAATCAAGCATCCAGAGAGTATAGGAGACTAGTGGTGGTCGGAGAATGCACATAAACACCATGGAAAATAGGTATCTGCCAGTGACGGCGATTAGGGTTAGGGGTGAGTTGAGAGAGAGTTGGAGAGGTTAGGGATTCAGAGGCGGTACAAATGAACGAATGGGTAGGGTTTTGGGGGCTCGTTGGGTTAAAAAAGGTAAGAAATAACATGGACCGTTGATCTGGGTGATCAACGGTCGAGATTAGAAAGGGTAGGCGGGGATTCGAGTTTTGGTATGGGTTTAAAGGGTGTGGATTCGGTTTTTAATTATGAAATCGGGCTGGGAATTGGGTCTTGTTGGCTATAATTGAAATCCAATTTGGCTATAATTTAAATAGCCTGTTTTACACTTTTTAATTTATAAAAAATAGTAAGTGATTTCTAAAAATAATTGTAAAATGATAAAATGATTTATCATACATAACTAGCAGTTTAAAAATACAGGATCTAATTTTATGCATATAAAACGTAATTAAATCTTAAAAGGACTAATATTGCAATTATATGCAATTTAGCTTTAAAAATAACAAATATAATTGCAAAAATATATAAAAATTATCTTAGCCATATTTCAACATAAATATAGAAATCCAATAGATGAATTTTCAAAATAATAATTTTGAAAATAATCGTTGGGAATTTTATGGATAAAAGTGAGAAAATAAATCAATTTAAAACCTTAAAATCATGGAAAAAATAATAAAAACCTTGGGCATGCTTATATGTGCATATATATGTTATTTTGAAGGTATCTTGCATATTGAAAAATATATAAGAAAAAATTGAGTATCAACAACTGCCCCTCTTTACCCGAGAAGGATGAAGGAGTTTTTGGGTAAAGAAACGATGGCTAATTTTGACCGAGCGAAATAGTTTGGGACGATTTAGGCCGCAACCTAGTTTATGAGCTGCCAGATATCCCTGGTTTCACAGAAATCAGAAATATGTAGTTTTGGATCCATTGGCGGAGTGTACCGACGAAGCTATTTCAAGAACAGTGGTAACATCTAGGGCTGGGTGAGTGAATAGTTAATTGGAATGGTTAGGTTTGATATGGCTTAAGAGAACAGGAATGGTATCTCTCCTGCTTGGATAGTCGTTGCTCGCTGTTTCACCTGCAAATAGAAGTAGTACAAGCGTATACTGTGTATAAATTTAAACATGATGCAAATTCCCATTGGACCATGAATGTTGTTTTCAGACGATGAGGATGATGTCCTCAAACCATGATGTCCTGGGCCATGGGTTTTATGATAAGGGATTCGCAGGCCATGAAATGATGTTCTCGGACTATGAAGATGGTGCCTCCGAACCGTGACGCCTTTGAATGATGATATGCAAAGATTTAAAAAGATCCTTGAGCCATGACATGGGGTTCTCGGGCTATGAAGATGGTGCCTCCGAAAGATGATGCCTTTAGATGAGTTGGTGATATTTTAGCCCATGAAGGATGCAGTATGGGGCGATCTTTCAGCCATGCAGATGCAGTATGTGGAAATCTCTCAGCCATGAAATGCAGTATGAGGTGATCTTTTAGCCATGCAGATGCGGTATGAGGCGATCTTTCAGCCATGCAGATGCGGTATGAGGTGATCATTCAGCCATACAGATGCAGTATGTGGCGATCTTTCAGCCATGTAATGCAATATGGGGTGATATTTTAGCCATGCATATGTAGTATGAGGCGATCTTTTAGCTAGGTAGATGCAGATGGAGATAGTGTTTACTCTCGGAAGGCAGAATGGTAGCTTTATGCAGAATGGACGGCAGAATGGTAGCCTTATGCAATGCAGATGCAGATGGAGGCAGAGCTTAACCTCGGAAGGCAAAACGTTAGCCTTATGCAGATTGGATGGTAGAATGGTAGCCTAATGCAATACAGATGCGGATGGATGTAGAGATTAACCTCGGAAGCAAGAACAGTAGCCTTATACAGATCGGAAGGCAGAATGATAGCCTTATGCAATGCTGATGCAGATGAAGGTAGAGCCTAACTTCAGAAGGTAGAATGGTAGCCTTATGGAGATTGGAGGGCAGAATGGTAGCCTTATGCAATGTAGATGCAGATGGAGGTAGAGCTTAACCTCGGAAGGTAGAATGGTAACCTTATGCAGATTGGAAGGCAGAATAGTAGCCTTATGCAAGAAATAAAATGACAAATGATAGTGGAGTTTTCTTAGCCGATGGCAGATTAGGGCTTTGTAACTAGGAGCCTTGTGACATACAGGACATCACTGGTGTGTGTTGATAGAAATGTTGGCAAGTGCAACGGTTCAAATAATCCTAGTGCCTGCATCCAAAGAAAAATTGTGAGTTTTGAAAGGGGGAGGTTAGTTCGCATCCCCGCTGGCTCTGCTTAACTCGTTCAGCTTTGATATGGTGATACTGTCTGTATCATTGGGGTAGCATTGCTAAACAAATCATTTTTAATAATAATCATGCATGATTTTGTAAAGGTATGACATAAATGTATAGTTAAAAAGTAGTTTTTTAGATGAATCGATGACTGTGACGTAGTTCAGAACATTGCAACCTCTCCTGCTATGGAATTTTGAGGGTCCTCCACAAAATTCTACCCTAGTTTGATAGGTTGACATTTCTGACTGTCACTCATGCAGCGATCAACTAAAATTACTTCGGAGTTTTTAAGGCCCTCCTCAAATTTCTACCCCAGTTTCCATTGCGGTGGGAAACAAATTTTTTATTGAATTGTGACCGAACCCATAGGGCTGCCTACGTATCCTCTCTTAAACGGGAATCAGGTCAGGCATAGCTCAATTTACATCAAATAAGAAAAGCATAATGATTACACATAGTAATGCTTGACTACCTCTGAATTGATCGGCTTTGGCCAGACTTCTCTGTCCATTTCTGCAGGTATGAGGGATCCTCTTGTTAAAACCCAGTGAACCATATATGGACCCTGCCAGTTAGGAAAGAACTTCCCTTTGGATTTATCTTGATGCAAAAAAATTTTCTTCAACACAAGCTGCCCCGGTGTAAACTGCCTTGGCTTGACTTTTTTGTTGAAGCTTTGGACATTCTGTTCTGATATAGTTGATCATGGAAGACTGTGTTCATTCTCTTTCCGTCTATAAGGGCTAATTACTCAGAATGACTTTTTACCCACTCTGCATCGTTGAACTCAGCTTCTTGTATGATCCTTAGGGAAGGAATTTCCATCCCAATGGGAATGATAGTCACTGTACCATAAACCAGTATGTAGGGGGTTGCCCCATTTGATGTGCGGACTGTGGTATGATATCCCAGAAGAGCAAAGGATAACTTCTCGCTCCACTCTCTATGATTCTTTATCATTTTCCTTAATATCTTCTTAATATTCTTATTGGCGGCTTGTACAGCTACATTCATGTGAGGCCTGTAGGCTATGGAATTCTTGTGTTTGATCTTGAAAGTTTCACACATAGCTTTTATTAAGTTGCTGTTGAGATTGGAGCCATTATTAGTAATGATTGACTCTGGAATCCCGAGTCGACAGTCAATGCGGTCGTGGACAAAGTCTGCCATGACTTTCTTAGTCATTGCGTTGTAAGATGCTGCTTCGACCCATTTGGTGAAATAGTCGATGGCTACTAGGATAAATCTGTGTCCATTGGAAGCGGCAGGCTCGATTGGTCGAATAACATCCATCCCCCATGCGACGAACAACCACGGTGAGCTTGTTGTGTTAAGTTTGTTAGGAGGTACTTTTATCATGCCTGCATCTAGCGGACATCAGTGGTATTTTCGGACATACTGGATGTAGTCCATTTTGATAGTCATCCAAAAGTAACCAGCCCAGAGTATCTTCTTTGCTAAGACATAACCGTTCATATGTGGACCGCAGATCCAAGCATGAATTTCCTCTAGTAGCCTGGATGCTTCCTTTGCGTCGACACATCTTAATAATCCTAAATCAGGATTCCTCCTATACAGGATTTCTCCGCTGTGAAAGAAGTTATTGGACAATCTCCGAAGAGTGCATTTCTAAGTAGGATTAGTAAGCTCCGGGTACTCTCCTTTTGCCAAATATTCCTTGATATCATGAAACCTAGGCTTTTCGTCTGCTTCTTCTTCAACATGGGCACTGTAAGCTGGCTGATTATGGATTTTCACTGGAATGGGATCAATTAAATTCTTGTCGGGATGCTGTATCATAGATCATAGGGTGGCCAATGCATCGGCGAACTCATTCTGGATTCTGGGAGCATGCTAGTATTCTGTCTTTGTGAACCTCTTTCTCAACTCCTATACGTGATGCATATACAAGAGTATCTTGGAGTTCTTGGTTGTCCATTCTTCTCGTACCTGGTGTATAAGTAAGTATGAATCTCCAACCACTAGTAGCTCTTGAACGTTCATGTCAATGGCTATTTTAAGTCCTAAGATGCAAGCTTCATACTCGACCATATTGTTGGTGTAGGGGAACCTAAGTTTGGCAGACACTGGATAATGGTGACCGGTTTCTGATATTAGGACTGCACCTATGCCAACTCCTTTGAAGTTTGCTGCTCCATCGAAGAACATTCTCCAACCGTCATAGGATTCTGCAATGTCTTCTCCTATGAATGATAACTCTTCATCGGGAAAATACATTTTCAAGGGTTTGCATTCTCCATCCACGGGGTTTTCAGCAAGGTGATATGCCAGTGCATGTCCCTTGACCGCTTTCTGAGTTACGTAAACAATGTCAAACTCACTCAACAGGATTTGCCACTCGGCTAGCTTACCACTGGGCATAGGCTTCTGAAAGATATACTTCAAGGGATCCATTCTTGATATGAGATATGTAGTATAGGCACAAAAGTAATGTCTTAGCTTCTGAGCTACCCAAGTCAAAGCACAACAGGTGCGTTCCAATAGAGAATACCAAGCCTTGTACGGGGTGAACTTCTTACTGAGATAATAAATGGCTTGTTCCTTTCTCCCTGTTTCATCATGCTACCCCAGAACGCACCCGAAAGCTCCATCTAACACTCCAAGGTAGAGTAAAGTTTCTACCTAGCTCGGGCAGGACTAACACTGGTGGTGTTGACAGGTACTCCTTGATTTTGGCGAAGGCCTTTTGGTAGTCCTCGGTCCATTTCGTAGCGGCGTCCTTCTTTAACATCTTAAAGATTGGCTCACAGATAACTGTAGATTGCGCTATGAATCAGCTGATGTAGTTAAGCCTTTCCAAGAAACTCATCACATCCTTCTTGTTCTTTGGCGGTGGTAATTCTTGAATGACTTTAACTTTTGATGGATCCAGTTCTATTCCTCGAAGGCTGTCGACGCCCCCTTTTTTCTAAAACCGAAAATTGGGTTTACGACATTTTGGGAAGACAACTCTATTCCCGTTTCGGAATTGGGTTTTTGGATTTAAAGAGTCTCCACCTAATGATTATAGTGCATTAGGACACTTTAAGGAAGAATTTGACATGAAGAACCAGAGTTTGGGTAAGGTCTAGAAATTATCTCGAGGGGAAAGTGTTAGGCACCCCTCAAGATCCACTAGTGTGGTTCCCAGCCATGTTACAATTGTGACTTTAAGTAAGCAAACATGATAGACAAGCAAGAATTACAAATACAAGGAGAAGTTTTCATATAATAGTTGCAAATAATTTGAAACTAAAACGAATTTAAGGAAGCTGAAATTTTACATAGAAAATGGTTTTAAAAATTAGAATAAACAAGTAGAGAAAGAGAAGTTTTACATAATTGCTAGAAGTAGCAGTAAAAGAAGCTAAAATTTGGGAAAAAGCAGTCTTTGAAGAAAAATAAACAAGTAAAGGGAAAGGGGTCCTACGTTTATAAATAATATGGATCACCCCACACAACACCCGGTAGCCGTTTATACACGTGGTGTTATCGTGTAGTCATCATATCCATATTCTACCCTTCCCACCCCGTTAAAGTATTAAAACGCGGAATGTCTCGTTACTTATTGCGTGTGAGTACCCGTCCCAATCCTATCAGTCCCGGAGGCAATTGGACTATTAATCCTAAAGGGATAGGGGTTTGGGGCTTTTAGGAGTTTTCAAAGGACAAAATACTAAGGCGTCAATCAAAACACATAATGCAAATAAAGGGGAAAAGCAATAAGCAGGTGGGGCTCAAGTAAGCCTCCTTAAATCAAATAAAAGCCATAGAGTTTAGCATGTCTTACACATACTGGCTTTGGTATTAATTAAATAAAGCGATAAATGGACTAGTTCAACACATATTTTTAGACGGAAAGTCTACATTAGGCTCGCTCGAATGCAGTTGTCTAAAACTGATCTGATTGATTAATTAATCCTTTGTATAAGTGTTGGATAGAATTACTCATTTTAAAACATAAACTGATTATAAAAGCAAAGTTATAGAGTGAAAGGAGTTTCAGAAAAGAAGTGTACTATTTTGAAAAGGTTTTAACAAAAAAAGAAACGAACTTCATAAGACATGCAGATTAATTGGGAATAAATAACATGAGTTTTGGAAAAATGCAGATTTGTCTAGAAAAGATCCGTTACTTTAGTAAATACTAATTTCGAAAGGTGAATGCTATTTTGAATGAGTGAAACGGCTTAGGTTCGAAGCTCCCATAGGCATGCTCTCTATGCGTTAATTGATTTAGACCTTTTAAACAGGAGTACTGTAGACATGGTATTTATATGAAACTCTGTTGTTAGGCTTAGTTGTTTGCCTAATGACATTATTGTATGCAGAGGTACGAATCCCTATAGGCATATTTTCTACATGCTTAGTTGTTAAGCCTAATTGTTTGCCTAATGGCATTATTATATGCAGAAATGCAAATCCCTTTAGGCATGGTAACTAGATGCTTAACTGCAGAAATCGAATGTTAAATCCTATAGACATTCTTTCTACGCGTGAAGTTGCACAAATCAGAGATAAATCCCTATAGGCATGTTTTCTACATGATTAGTTGTTAAGACTAATTGTTTGCCTAATGGCATTATTATATGCAGAAATGCAAATCCCTATAGGCATGGTATCTAGATGCTTAATTGCAGAAATCGAATGTTAAATCCTATAGACATGTTTTCTACGCGTGAAGTTGCACAAATCAGAAATAAATCCCTATAGGCATGTTTTCTACACTTAGTGCATAAAAAATAAACCCTCTCCCTTTTTACTAAATCCCCATGAGTTTATACAAATTATTACAACCCCAAAAGAAATAAAACTAAAATTAAAAATACATCAGGAATCATCAGCTACATTCGAACAGCCTAATTCAGACTTAATGTCTAATAATATGAGATTGAGCCACTTCCGAGATCCAGATTTCCAAGCCTTCTCTCATCTAGGGTGTTTCAGAGATCCAAGGGGTTTTAGGAACCCCATGCAGTGCTTACACCCAAGATGCTAATCAAAATAAGTTTTAGAGTGTGGAAGGGCCAACCCTCAAGTGTCCAAGTTTAGAGGGAGCTCAGGGGTCCCAAGGCAGGGCTCACAAGAGAGGGGCGGAACTTAAGTTCTAAGAATGGGTGCAAGTGCAATAAAGAGGGGTAAGGAATGCCAAGGCAGGCTGGTGGTCATGCCAAGCCATAAGGTAGACTGGCACACCCCTGACCAAACCTGTTGGCCAAAATTTGGAGAGTAAGGACCTATTGAAGGTCAAGTTATGGCATGGGCAGTAATTAGAATATTGTCAGGCCAAAGCTTTAACTCAGCACACATAGTAAGGGAATGGGGATGGGAAATTGAAAAAAGCTTAGGGCCCAAAGGGTCCAGTTTATATCCATGGACAATAACTTCATATATATTGCCATGTTTTTTAACCATAACTTAAAGCACATAAGGGGATATAGGGATGTGATTCATTACAAGAAGTGAGCAGGACATAAGCACATTGCACAAAGATTAAATGCTTCAGACATGAAAGTAAACATAGACATAAGTACTGGTAAGTAAGCACATTGGAGTTGGGAATAGAAATAAAACTAGGATATACCAGTTTTAGAAAGCAAAGAGAGTAGAAACCTTGTAACAGGTCACAGTACAAATAGCAAGAGTATACTTATGCGTGTGAGTGTGATTTCAAGAAAAATACTTGAGTGTATGTCGTGTGTGAAGTGCATAAGGGTAGCCCCTTTTATACTGTAGAGAAACAAACAAAGAAGACAAAGAGATATCATTGAAATCAGACTCCCTTTGTTTAAGGGATTCTGATTTTAACGGGTGAAAATAAGTTAAGGAAAGAAATTTGATTAAAACCTTTCAAAGTAGCACAAAAGAGGTAAGTACATAGAAGTTATTTAAGGAAAACAATCAATGGTACACGATTTGAATGAACCCAGTCAAGAAAGGTAAAGGAGGTTCAATCGAAGGAAGGTCAATGACAATTCATCAGCCTTATTAAAGGGATTTCAGAATCAATCACTTAGTTGGTAAGACTTTTGAAAGAGGAGTTTCTCATATAAAAAGCAGACAGATCAAACCAAAAGGGATCGTCAAGTTACTTAGCAAAAGAGTCTAACATTAAGAGGCTTAGAATCATAAACAAAAGGGATACGAGTTCAGTTATAAACTCATAGTGAGCCTGAAAGTCCAGGGTCCCAAAGTGGAACCCTAATCAAACTTGTCAAAGAAACCCCCAAATTCTAGGGCTTCAAATCGAATCACACATAGAGATGAGAAGGCAAGTCAATGAAAACAGACTCAAAGATCTGTTTCAGAGCCTCATGAGAAACAAACAAATGTGATAGCCGATTTGAAACAATCAAAGAAAGAAAATTTATTTAAGGCATGAATAACATATTTTTAGAAAACTCGAAACTTAAGCAAGTTCAACAGAGAAGGAGTGATGCCAACTTAGGAAGTAGTAGATGAAACACGCTTAGCAAGAAAATAACAGAATCCAATAGAGCAAACAAAATTAAAGAGTTTATAGTAAACACATATAGTGGAGGAAGAAGGAAAACATAGTAGAGATAACATGCGCCTAGTCTGAGTCATAGTAAGAGGAATCATGCTTAATAGCAGGAAAGACGGAAGAGCAAACACATGTGTAGTAAAAATAAAACATACGAGCATATCACAGACAGACACACAAAAAAAAGAACAGAAAGAATCAAAAAGACTTTTTGGAAAACTTTTAGAAACCCTAAATTGAAAACAAGCGAGTTTTGAATGGAAAATTTGGGGAAAACACTTAAAAGAAATCCATAGAACATCGATATAGCATAGATCTAAGAAAACAAACAGAGAAAAACCTCGAACAACTTAGGATTTCCGAGAAACCCTAGAAACGAGAAGATCTTGGAAGAACAAGTTAGATCCCTAGTCGAAGAGGTCAGGAATCAGGCTTCTAGTGCTTGAATACGCCGGAGCATGGCCGGAGAGGCCATAGAACTACAGATCTGAGAAGATCTGAAAAGAGAACCATCAAAGTCAGCCTTCAAAACCTCGAACACCCAATGTCTAATGGTGGAGGGGGGTGTGTGCAGGCCATCCATGGCCTGAGAAGCCATGGATTCCGGTGAAAGGCGATTGAAAAGGGCTAGAAGAAGGTTAGGGTTCCGAAGAACCTTCGAGAGAGTTTTGGGAGAGGAGAGTGTTTGAAGGCGGCGGACCAAATGAGAATGAGGGGATTAGGGTGTAGTTGGTGGGTTAAAAAAGGTAAAGAACGATTCTGGTCGTTAATCAAAATGATCAACGACCTGGATTGAAAGAAAGGTCGAGCGGGTTTTTTAATTGGGTCGGGGGCCGGGTAAGAAATAAAATTGGGCTGATTTAATTGGGGTAGAATTGGGTCGATTTAAGGGCTAGAATTGAAATGTAAAATAGGATGTAAGTGAAATAAATGAGGCTAAATGTTAAATAACCAATTTTCCCCTTTTTATTTTATAAAAATAGTAATAATGATTTTAAAAGTAAATTAAAACACTGAGAAAACAAATACTATATGAATATTAATTTAAAAATACTGGAAATAATTTTATAATTACAAAAATACTACTAATCGAAAATAGGCTATAGTTGCAATTACATGCAATTTAGCTTTAAAAATACCAAATAAATTCGTAAAAACATGCAAAGATCAACTTAATTATATTTTGGTGTAAATATGAGAATAAAATAAGCTATTCCCCTAAAATGATAATTTTTGGAAATAATTACTGTATTTGGTTGTATTAAAATAGGCAATCAATTGGTTTAAAAATTAAAAGAAATGCCAAAACTTTTGGGCGTGCTTATATATGCACATATATGGTATTCTGAAAATATTTTGGGTATAAAAATACTTAGGGAAAAATTGGGTATCAACAACTGCCCCTCTTTATCGGAGAAGGATGAAAGAGTTGCCGGATAAAGATTTGATGGCCAATTTTGACCGGAAGCGGCGATTTGAAAAGAATTTGACCGGGCTCTAGTTTCTGAGCTACCTACATATCCCTGGTTTTACAAGAATCATGCCATATGTAGTTCAGGAACCATTAACGAAACATGTCGATGGAGATTTCGAAGTGACGGGCGCAATATTTAGGGGGTAAGAGGTATTCTGAAGCTTGATCAACTGTGGGAATTGGAGTGGGATCACTCTTGCTAAGACAACCGTTGCTAGCCGATGTACCTGCAAGTGAGTAATACGGGCCTATATCATGGATAAACTTAAATGTGATGCAAGTTCTCATTGGACAATGAATGTTGTCTTTGGACGGTTAGGATGACGTCTTCGGACCATGACGTCCTCGGACCATGACGTCCTGGGCCATGAAGCGCAAAATAAAGGATTCGCAGGCTATGAAATGATGCTCTCGGGCTATGATAATGGTGCCTCCGAACCATGATGCCTTTAAATAATGATGTGCACGATATAAAGTGGGGTTCTCAGGCCATGGCATGGTGTTCTCGGGCTATGAAGATGATGCCTCCGAATAATGATGCCTTCGGATAGTTTGGCAGTATTTCAGCCCATGAAATGCAAGATTTGGCGGTATTTCAGCCGATGAGGAAGGATAATTATAAATGGCGATATTTCAGTCGATAAGGATTTAAACAAAATTGGCGGTGTTTTAGCCATGCAGGATTTATATGAAGATGGCGGTATTTCAGCCGATGCAAATAGAGGTGGCGATATTTCAGCCATGCAGATGGAGACAGCGCTTAGTCTCGAAAGGCAGAAAGGTAGCCTTATGTAATGCAAGAAAATGCAAGATGGAGACAGTGCTTAGTCTCGAAAGGCAGAAAGGTAGCCTTATGCAGATAATGCAGATGGAGACAGTGATTAGTCTCGAAAGGCAGAAAGGTAGCCTTATGCAATGCAAAAATGCAGGATGGAGACAGTGCTTAGTCTCAAAAGGCAAAAAGGTAGCCTTATGCAATGCAAGAAAATGCAGGATAGAGACAGTGCTTAGTCTCGAAAGGCAGAAAGGTAGCCTTATGCAATGCAAGAAAATGCAGGATCGAGACTGTGCTTAGTCTTGAAAGGCAGAAAGGTAGCCTTATGCAATGCAAGAAAATGCAGGATGGATACAATGCTTAGTCTCGAAAGGCAGAAAGGTAGCCTTATGCAATGCAAGAATGCAAAAGGACGGATAGTAGTGAGATTTCTTAGCTAATAGCTAATTACGATATCGTGACTGTTGGGGGGTTGTGTACGGATAGCGATTACGGATAAGTGATGATTCTGAGAAGTTGCATTCTTGAGAAAGTATGCGTACATAAATATACCTGACGATATTATAAGTTGAGTGCCTGCATCCAAAGAAAAATCGTGAGTTTTGTAAGGGGGAAAGGTTAGTTCACTCTGGCTTCTGGCGTTGTGTATCACTGGGGTAGCGTTGTTAAGCAGCAGCAATTCGAACAACAGTTATGCATGATTTAGTAAATATAACGTAAGTAGAAAATAGTTTTCTTTAGATGAACCAATCGACTATGACGTGGTTCAAGACATTGCAACCTCTCTTGCTCCGGAATTTTGAGGGTCCACCTCAAAATTCTACCCCAGTTTACTGGGCTGGCACTTCTGACGACCTCGCTTAATGGCTGAAAATCAACCTCAAAATTTTGAGGGTCCTCCTCAAAATTCTGCCCCAGTTTACTGAGGTGGCATTCCTGGCGATGAGTGGGTGAAAACTAACTTTGGAATTTTGAGGGTCCTCCTCAAAATTTTGCCCCAGTTCCAATAGCAGGGGGAAAATGAGATTTTTATTAAATTGTGACCGAACACATCGGGCTGCCTACGTATCCCCTCTTAAACGGGAATCAGGTCAGGCGTAGTTCAAATTACATCATCAAAGAAATCATAAGTGGTTACACATAGTATCATTTCACTGCATCTGAATTGATCAACTTTGGCCAGACTTCTCCGTCCATTTCTGCAAGAATAAAGGCTCCTCCAGTTAGAACCCGGTGAACCATGTACGGGCCTTGCCAGTTGGGAGAGAATTTCCCCTTGGCTTCTCTTGATGTGGTAATATTTTCTTCAACACCAGCTGCCCCGTTGTAAACTTCCTTGGCTTAACTCTTTTGTTGAAGGCTCTGGACATTCTATTCTGATACAACTAACCGTGGCAAACTGCATTCATCGTTTTCCTATCTATGAGGGCTAACTGCAAGTAGCGACTTTTTACCCATTCTGCGTCATCCAATTCTGCTTCTTGTATGATCCTCAAGGAGGGAATATCTACCTCGGCGGGGATGACCGCCTCTGTACCATAAACCAGCATGTAGGGAGTTGCTCCGGTTGATGTGCAGACCGTGGTGCGGTATCCCAGTAGGGTGAATGATAACTTCTCATGCCATTGTTTGTGTCTTTCGACCATCTTCCTTAATATCTTCTTGATATTCTTGTTGGCTGCCTCTACAACTCCATTCATCTGAGGCCTGTAGGCTGTAGAATTCTTCTGTTTGATCTTGAATGCCTCACATATTTCTTTCATCAAATCGCTGTTGAGATTGGAACCATTATCAGTGATGATTGATTCCGGAATTCTGAATCGGCAAACAATACGGTCACAAACAAAATCTATCACAACTTTCTTAGTCACTGCCCTGTACGACACTGCTTCAACCCATTTGGTAAAATAATCAATTGCCACCAGGATAAACCTGTGCCCGTTTGATGCGGCAGGCTCGATAGGTCCAATGACATCCATTCCCCAGGCGGCAAATGGCCACGGTGAGCTTGTTGCAGTAAGCTCTTTTGGAGGTACCTTTATCATGTCTGCATGTATCTAATAGTGTTGGCACTTGCAAACGTACTGCATACAGTCTGTTTCCATAGTTATCCAAAAATACCCTGCTCGGAGTATCTTCTTTGCTAAGACAAAACCATTCATATGTGGCCCGCAGTTCCCTGCGTGCACTTCGTCCAATAGTCTGGATGTTTCTTTTGCTTTGACACACCTTAGTAAACCCAAATTAGTAGTCCTTCTATACAGGATTCCCCCACTGTGAAAGAAGTTGTTAGATAATCTCCGAAGTGTGCGCTTCTGAGTGGCGTTGGCAAGTTCTGGATATTCTCTTGTTGTCAAGTACTCTTTGATGTCGTGGAACCATGGTTTTCCATCCGCTTCTTCCTCAACGTGAGCACAATAAGCTGGCTGATCATAGATCTTTACTGGGATGGGATTAATGACATTCGTATCTGGATGTTGGATCATGGATGACAGAGTAGCTAATGCGTCAGCGAACTCGTTCTGGACCCTGGGGACATGTTGAAATTCCGTCTTTGTGAATCTTTTCCTTAACTACTGTATGTTATGCAAGTAGGGGAGTATCTTAGAGTTCTTGGTTGCCCACTCTTCTCGAACCTGATGTATGAGCAAGTCTGAATCCCCGATCACTAGCAACTCCTGAATGTTCATGTCAATGGCCATCTTGAGCCCCAAGATGCAGGCTTCATATTTGGCCATATTGTTGGTGTAAGGGAATCTGAGCTTAGTGGATACCGGGTAATGCTGGCCGATTTCTGATACTAGGACTGCTCCTATGCCAACACCTTTGAAGTTTGCAGCTCCGTCGAAAAACAACCTCCAACCATCGTAGGATTCTGCAATATCTTCTCCGACAAAAGTTACTTCTTCATCAGGAAAATACATTTTCAGGGGTTCGTATTCTCCACCGACAGGATTCTCGGCAAGGTGATCTGCTATGGCTTGGCCCTTGATTGCTTTCTGAGTGACGTAAACGATGTTGAATTTGCTTAGTAGTATTTTCCATTTGGCGAGCTTGCCGGTGGGCATGGGCTTCTGGAAGATATAATTCAGCGGGTCCATCCTTGATATGAGATAAGAAGTGTATGAAAAGAAATAATGCCTCAATTTCTGAGCTACCCAAGTTAGAGCACAACATGTGCGCTCCAATAGAGAATACCGGGCCTCGTATGGGGTGAACTTCTTATTGAGATTGTAGATAGCTTGCTCCTTTCTCCCTATTTCATCATGTTGTCCCAGAACACAACCGAATGCTCCATCCAAAATCGCAAGATAGAGCAATAGAGGTCTTCTTGGCTCGGGCGAAACCAAGACTGGTGGCGTTGACAGGTATTCTTTGATTCTGTCTGTCACGCCCCAAATTCGAGGAACATGACCGGCGCCCGACCGGGTATCCCCAGTCAAGCAGACCTGGGTGCCTTTTCTATCCCACATGTTACCCCTCATTCTCATTACCTAATAACCAAGTGAAATAGCCATTTATATGATATGGACTCCATTAACCAAATTTTATAAACATAGCAATAACAATTTCGATTAGCAACTTCATTCACCATAATAAAGGTATTCCAATTTTTATACATTATTACCACACATCAATATTTATCTTTTAAATTACCATGCTCGACACTACCCACAACCTGTCTACGGAGCCTTTAAATACAATTGAAGAATAATATGGAAATGCCGGGAATAAGGTTCCGGCTATACCTTTATACAACATCAAAACAAGATCCCAAAATAGAAAGTGGCGTGAGCCACATAGGGCTCCAAATGGAAAGGGGCTCGCCGAATCAGCTAACGGGGAGCGATGAGGAGCTATGGTCGGTGGACTGGAGTACCTGCTATGGGTCCACCTACAATCATAACACGAATGTAGCGCCTCCGACAAAAGGGACGTCAGTACATTTGAATTGTACTGGTATGTATGAAAAAAACTTTGTCCCAAGTAAACTCAAGCCATAGACAAGTAAGTCACGGTAATAGAAACAACAAACAAATACATAAGAATTAACAAGTCAAGCCAACCAATTTTTCAACACCTAACTTTGTTTCAAGTAG